>JAIUZE010046575.1:0-69051 GCA_022085475.1 Heliosperma pusillum
TAATTTGCGAGACTAGTTAATTAATCCTGGCCAGTAATAAAACAACTAGAATTAAAACGATAATCAAACGATAACCATGCAATTGCAATTCAATTAATCAATCTACCCCTTCTAACAATCCTAGATCCCCTTTCAACCCTAGAAAGGAATTTAGCTACTCATAACCATATAAACAACAACAATAAGAATTAAAGTAAACATGATTAACAACAATGAAAGGAATAACAAAGAATAATTAAAGAACAAAAAGGTAATTAAATAACGAAGAAAGATTGAGAATACCGATTACAAGCTTGAACTAAAGACAATCGTCTTTGATGAATAAAATCCGGAGGCAAAGTAAACTAAACTAGGGTTTCTGAATTAAAGCCTAAAAGTACTCAAAAGCCTAAAAAAGTATGAAAGACAAGCTTTCCTTTTATAATACAAAAATCTAATTAATTAGGTTAAAGTTTAGGAAAATAGGAAAAAGTCGTCGAAAAACAAGGTTGCTCGATCGAGCAAGGGTATGTTGCTAGATCGAGCAACCTTCAGACCGACTCGATCGAGCAAGTATAGCCTGCTCGATCGAGCAGACCTTCTTTTGGCTCGTTCTCCACTTCTCTTCATTTATTCTCTTTTCATTCTCGATTCCCGTGCTTAACCTTCTATGATCCAACTCCGCCATGCTCCATATCAACTCAAAAAGCTCCAAATGCATCCAATCTACATTAAAACATAACAAAAGCGGCAGAATCTATATTCTAGCTAAAATAGCATAGAAATAAGCAAGGAAAGACGGTAAATCGAGTTATTTGTGACTAGGGGAAGCATAAAATATGTATATAAATAGTGATCATCAAGGGGGACAGCCAGAGCAGAGGGAGGGCGAAGGCGGAAATGCCGGAGCGGAGGGGTAGGGGGACAGCCAGAGCAGAGGGAGGGCGAAGGCGGAAAGGCCGGAGCGGACTGGTAAGGGGACAGCTGGAGCAGGGGGAGGGGTCCTGCGAACAACCAGAGCATGAGGAGGGCGAAGGTGGTGGCGGCGGTAGTCTGGTGGTGCTGCGGGAGTGCATGCTATGGAAGGGAGAGTTCGAGGAAGAGGGAGGGTGCTCTGAAATTGGCCGGCGGTGAGGTCGGCCGACGCTGGGGTTGACGTCGGTGGATCGGCCAGCGTGGGGCAGGCCGTCGGTGGGTCGGTGGTGGACTGGTGGTGAGGTGAGGTAATGGAAAGGAGGGGAGGAAAAAATTAATTTGTGGGTAGTGAATGAAAAAATGACAAGGGTATTATTGTAAATGTCGTATGTGAAAGAGTAAAATGCGTATGTGAAAAAGCACGTCCCTATAGGGGATGATAATGACACTATCGTTTTTGATAATATCACTCAAATACAAGCGAATTATGGGAGTATCTTACTATTCACTCTCTCATAATTTGAATGTCATTAACTAAAAGAGTTATTGCTCACACGTGGCGTTTTTTACAAATTCCGTTTATTTCGACTTATAAAAAAATGGTGGTTGGTAATAAAGTAAACAACACAACACAAAACATAAAACATTGTCTACAAGTGAATTATAACTCTAAATAGTTTATATACAAGTCGTACTATAGAAGAATATTATGTACATAATATAATGCTATCTTGATCTTCAATTTTCGAAATTTTTTATATGACCTTAAATGTTATTTATCCGCGATATGATTTTGACTGTAAGGAAAATTATCACGGAAAGTTGACAATAAATATTTCTAACCCCTATTTATTTTTAAGCGAATGGAGATATCAATTGATCACATTGTACCACTACATCGTATTTGAAAGAAAAAATATATGAAATATTAAATAATGGCCAAAGGATAACCAGCGATAGCCCGTGAATTTCACGGGTAAAAAAACTAGTTAAAAGTTAAAACAGTGAAATATAATCCATATGGATATGTAGGACAATTTTTTTCTTTTTATTATGCATTCTTTTATGCCTTATTCATCATATTTGAGGATGTCTTAAATTTAAGAGAGATACACCATCTTAAACAAGAATTTGTCATTTTGTAATGTTTCAATATTGGGCCGTTGTTAGGTACCATACCTTACTCCATATCTCGTAGTAATTTAGTAATTATTGTTTGAGACAGTCTCATAAGGTGAAACAATTTCTTTTATATAGTATAAAACACTGTAAAGTCATTTGGTGCCCCTGAGGTTTGTCACTTTACACGAATTGCCCAATTTTTTTACCTGGAAATCTTTAAGTGACTATAACTCGCATTTATGAGTTTGCGAATATGACGATTTTTTTTTCAAATTGCTCATCTTTTCTAGATCAACGTTTTAAAAAACAAAAGTCGAGTTTAAAGCTCGTGAGTAAGAGATACGACTAGACCTGCAAATGGGTCAATCGGATCGGGTTTGGGTCGTCGGATCGGGTTAGTTCGAGTTTATCATATTGTGATATTATTGTCGGGTTAGGTCGGGTCGGGTTGTTTCGGCTTTTGGGTGTTTTTGGGTATGTTGATCGGGTAAGTTTCGGGTCAACGGGTCGGTTATTTCGGGGTTGGGTCATTTTTGGGTGATTAAGAAAAAATAAGTGCCTTCAGTTATTTCAATTTTTTTTGTTCAACTAGAGTTATATTTTTTCGAGTTAGTGGTTTCGGATCGGGTTAGTTCGGGTCGTCGGGTCAGTTTCGGGTTAACACACTTGGGTAATGTTCGTGTCGGGTCGGGTCAATTCGGATTTCGGGTCACATTGGAGGGTTATAATTCGAGTCTCGGGCCAGCCTGTTCGGGTCGGGTTGGTTTTGCTAGGTCTAGATATGACCACTCAAAGTTTAATCGATAAGAAATACTTTGAATATGATAACTCCGCACTACGGTTTCTGAATGCAACAATTTTTTTTTTCAAAATATAGTTCTCAAAAAGACGAGCAGTTTGGGAAAAAAATTGTCATGTTCAAAACTCGTAAATACGACTAATGGTCACTTAAGGTTTTTCGGTTTAAAAAATTGGGCATTTCGTGGAAAGTGACAAATCACGGAAAAACCACGTGAACTTTCGGTATAAAGAAAAATAATACTCCAATTGCTCTAAGCTCTGTTTGACCAAAGAAGAGCATGTCCTCATGTGTGCGTCTAGTTCTGGTATAAATTATACTGGTACTTATTTCTTTGACTGTCACTAAAGCATGAATACTGTACAATACGCCCGTCTTCAATGAGAATTTGTGTTATATCAATTGCCCAAAGATCGTAGACACAATCTGATTTATCTGAAGTTCAAATACACGGGGACATTATATCATACATGAAAAGTTGAAAATTGAGCACCCTGAGAGCTCGTCGACATAAAGGTCTACATCGAAACTGCCATTAGCTAGCTGGAAACCTTCAGAAACACTGTACAACAATATCAACGCACTTCACCATTAGTGCCTAGATGGTAAGCGGACACACTGAACACAGCGTTGATTCAACGGAAAGGGACATGGCACCCATAAACATTGAACATACGAAAGAAAACCACTTGGGAATTGGGATTCTTTCTGTTCAGCAATGCATCAAGCATTGGACAAAATTTAAACTTTATTGCAAAAGGGGCTTTTTAATTCTACATCTCACAGCATAATACAGCAAAAAAAAAAACCAAAAAAAGGTACCAAATTCTGATATGCTAAACCTGCATCTAAATACAAACAGTTTCACTACTTGGTTCTGAGGATTGATACAGGAGACGATGAACAAAGACGATTTCCCATTCACAAACAACATAGCCGGCGTCAGTATCTTGATCCCGCGAGACACAAACTAATCGTGATCGCTATAGCTCCGAGAGGAACTGACAGGCCTGCATGGAGTATAAGATTGGTAAGTAAATGCACATGAACCAAAACATTAAAATCATGAATAAATATAAAGTAGCATATCCTTTTCTGCAAACATGTGAAGAAATGTGAACATATAAGGCTCGGCAAAGCTCTGTTTGGCTACCCCAGGAGCAATAGTTCATGGTCATTATGGAGAAATCATTTCTGAAGGGGATACCTTAGTTACATTTATATATGAAAAATCCAGGTCTGGTGATATAACGCAAGGTCTGCCAAAAGTGGAACAAGTCTTAGAAGTTCGTTCGGTTGATTAAATATCCATGAATCTCGAAAAGAGGATTAATGTTTGGAATGAAGGTATAAAAAAATTTCTTGAAATTCCGTGGGGATTCTTGGTTGGGGATGAGCTACCTCACAAGTCACAACATTTGTCCATAGAACCCAGAATTCAGACCAACTAATCCAGCATAATGTGAACATTAATGCTGGAGTACCTAATTACTACCAAGGTTGCCTAATCCGATATGAATACAGAACTCTGATTTGCGCTATACACTTAAAAATTTGCCAGACATAGATTTTAACTGTCACCAAAGCATGAGCTCGAACCTATTCACGATTTGCTTAAAGGTTCGCATATCCCTTAACACAGTCCTACACTGCAGCTGTCAGATGGCATATCTTAACTGTCATCATAGCATGAGCTCAAACCAATTCACGATTTGCTGAAAGTTTCACATAGCTAACCCCCCAGACTACAGTGTCAGCTGATAGATACTCAATTAACATGATAAATACGACATACATGATTCGACATACATGATTCTTAACCCGGGTTGGACAACTAAATGACGCCAAAACATCCTCCCGCATCCCAAAAGAAGAAAAAAATACATAGTCAGAGAATAGCGCCATCTGAGATACAAGTTTTGAAAATATTGATGCTAGTAAGGACCCTGCCAAGAAAATGGCCATTTCTCAATCTTGCCTTCAATTCTGCTATGAAATGTATATCGGTATAAGCAATGTCCCCAGATTCAAATTCATGATCTTTGCACACATCCATGATCAATCTAGCTTAATATCAGACAAGGTATAACTATTTTCCTCAAAGTGCTCATTTTAGACATCAATCCATGATCAACAGAGGCGGATCCAGAGGGGAACAAGAAGAAAATAAGTTCCGAGACGAGGTTGCACCACTGACCATTAAGTTCCAAGAACGTTTTCTATCGACAGAGCCAACACCTTATTATTGATAATATTCTGCACGGTCAATGTGAAAACTTAAGAACCCAAGGGTTCTTGATCTGTCACTGGACAATTTATCCCAAAGGAAAACTATTTTGAATGATAGGTTGCTAAGTATCACTAACTTGGAGTGCAACTGATGTGCAGCCAGACAATAATAACAACTCAGAACATCTAAAATCACAGGTGTTTGTCTTCAAGCAAACGACTTCATATTCTTCAGAGATAAGATCCTATCAGAACTTTTCGATACCCAAAATGCCTAAATGACAAGCCAGCTTCCTTCAACTTGGACAAGAACACAATTAAACGTAGGCGTAAAACAACATAACCTTACCCATAAGTTAAGTTGTTGAAGAGGCTTCCAAGAGTAGTTTTTTATACAACTCTCCATCAGAGTTTAATATGGAAACGAACAAGCTACTAGGAGCACTAATATGAAGTTTAATTGTAGACATGACTTGTGATGAAGTAAAGAGCATCAGTAGACTGATCTAATGAGGACACTCTATCGGTCAATGATGAAAATATTATCACATATCCTGACACTTAATGGGCGGCGACTATGAGTATATATCCGGGGAGTTGGTTACTCTATAGCACCCCAAATCCCAATCTGTCAGGATCCCGGTACTAATATGAACCGTGAATCATGATTGCAATTGCGTACTGTGAAGCAATACAATGTCCAATGCCTATCACGGCTTGTTTTTATACTGGTCCTATAAGTCGTATCGAATCTAGTATCACTGTATCAGCTTTATTAACCTTGTACTATTAGCCAAATATCAGTAGTATTGGTCAAATATCGGCCATGTCACCTAATATTGACTATTTTGGGTAACCCTTCATATATCGGAAAATACTAGAATCTATTTTGGGTAACCAAGAGCTGAAAATCCTTTAGCAACAGTCCATATGTCGCATAACGGCAGATAGAATCCCATGCAACAAATTAAAGCCACCTACTAAAAGAAAGGACCAATCAATTTGCTCGCTTGTCTTATGTTTCGAATCCCGAACAACAGCGTAGTAGTCACTAGCACTTGAATTTAATTTTTACCCTATTTTAGAGGCTGAATCCGCATGGATGAACCACAAAGTTAAACTCAATGCCTCAAACTGAAAGCAAGTGATATACCAGCTCTATATTTAAGACGGCTCTCCAAAATCACACACATAAAGATACTTCATTTAGAGTAACTTGTGGACTATTAATTGGCCCTTTTCATTTGACATAGCTTTTCATCTTTGCTTTATAAATCAAATTCACCCGGTTACCTTCATCTACTCCACCATACTATTGATTTATATCCCATTACAATCTATTCATATTGAGACACATGCATTCATCACACTCAAGGTTGCCTAATTGGTAGTATCCCCAATACAAATATGTAATACGCATAAAGAATGTGCACTATACGCATGTATTACACTAAAACAATGGATATTTATCAAATATCACAATACGTCTTGATACAAGATACGAAATATGTGCAAATTAGTTCGTAATTTGCTGGAGTTTTGAGCAAATCTAGTAACCCAGATAACACTTAATATGCTTCAAATAGGTAATGCCAGAAAATATTATGATGCGAGTCCGTGCATATTGATAAAAAAGTCCCAACAAAAATCAACCTTAACAGAACATTCAATACTCTTGTCTAAATCACTTTGTCAGATGAATCTAAAAGAACTAGTTACTGTTTTTATGCATGCACCTCTAAAATTAAAAGAACATCTGCGTTTCCGCCACCTTCGAAGAGAATGGCTGAACATTTAATGCGGTTAGTACAATCACAACGCTTTGGTCTAAGTGAATATTGACTAGCTAAGAAAAAAAAAGAAATTTTGAAACATAGTGTAACCCACAAAACAACATTTATGTCCATGCAAGCTACCATAAAAAGACAGAGTAGCATCTAATAATTCAAAACCAAGCAAAGCCATTAAAAAAAAGGAATAGGAATAACATGTACCGGATAAATGGTAGGCAAATTGAACATCAACTTAGTTCTTGTCTATATCTACAGACTGTACCGGACCCAGAGGCCCCTTCACAGCTCCATTGCTTTCACCAATTAGTTCCCGAGCTGCTTTCTCCAGAAACTCCTTTGCTGCCTCGCGCACGGATTTTGTGTCACTTGATTGATATTTTCTTTTCTTATGGATATTTCTCTCGGAATATTTCATTCCGCCTTCCTCGCTGTTACCGATGGCCCTCAAACCTTTTCTCTGCTCTATAGAATCAGCAACAACAACATTACCCAAGTGCCTCAATGACTCCCGCAAATTGTTAGGTAAAGGGGGGTCGGGTGTACGCAGCCTTACCCATGTGTTAGCAACACAAAGAGGCTGTTTATGAATGAACCAAGATGAAAATTTCGTTGACAAATACATCGAAGAACAGGTACTTAACAATAGAAAGAAGAGCAGCCATTTTAGTGAGCAGCCATGAAAGAGTAACGACTCTAACAAGTCTTTGGCTCCAATGGAAATGGAAAGATAAAAAGAATTTTGACGATGTGAAAGAAAAAGAAAAAAGCAGTACACCTACCAGGAGTAAGATCAGGCAAAGAGTGTTCAATAAATCGAGTAGCTGCTCGTTGATTTAACATGGTACTAGGCCGCAAGGGAGCTTCAGGGTCAACACAAGCAACATACCATTAGTACAGAAAGCATGAGTGACTCAGAAAGTGTAAATATGCAAGTTTAAGGTACCGCAGCACTAAAAGAATTTCATATAAAACTGTTTGATGTTATAGTGTAGCTGGACCGATTCAATACCTTTACTTTGTTCCACAGAGCGCTCAAGTTTTTCTTGGTACCGGCCAAGCCTATCCTATAAATGAAATCACAACACAAAATTAGTGGCAAATTATCATACAAATAAGAGGGAAAGAAAGGCAACATAAGAGCAAATTGATACTAACGGAGAACACAGACACATTAGCCAAAACATATACAGTATATGATATAAGATAACACATCAAAAAATATCTTTCAGAAGAAAACAAAATGCATCGAACAAGATATCCTACTCATTACAACTTCTTTGGGTTTGATACAACTTCTTTGGGTTTGATATAGTAAGAGAACTAGTTGATAAGAATGAAAAAGAAATTATGGCGTACGGTGAACAAAGGATAATAAATTTTCACTCGAGGCCTTGCAGTTTCTAAACCTTCAATAGTTTGAAATTTAAACAGATGAAAATTGGGCTTTATTGCATCCAAAACATATTACCACTTTCCATTATATACAGATTACTTCATCCTCACGTTCTACCAAAGTTTTAATTAATGTAACATCAAGTATGGTTCCATTTTGTGAGACACAAATATAAGCAATCGTACACTACTACTTAAACGGACATTTAGTTAGTTCAAGGGATTTAAGATTGTGTTCGGTGATAACAGTGAGTTTCTTTAGATCTAGAATTTAAATATGCCATGGAACTTAAATTCTTATTGGAAAGCATGCTTTGATAGGTTACCTTACTTACCTACCAAGATTAAGCTATTTCGTGGTCATGTTTACATTGTACTGCATTTTCTTATCACTCGAAGTATAAAGATCTTTTTTTTGTGGTTCTTTTATCATCTCTATGACAGTACGACTATGGCACAAGCTATGAGAATAATGGCTCATCCTATTTGGTGGATTTCTTGGTTTTCTTATAACCCTATGATCTTTAACAAATGTACTAAAAAAATACTATTACTAAGCTACGTTGATTTTCGTGATGATATTACATATAATACGAGTAAGTCAAATAAAGTTAATTATTGAACCATATATCAACATTAATTGATCTAAACTACCACAAAGTTTTTCTCTAAATGAATCTTGACGGATCCAAACAGAATAACGTTAAAAACAGCTTTACGGTATTGTATTAGAGTAATAAAGGTAAAATTATTTTGTTAAGTGACGTCCCATGCGTTCCCCCAACATCCCATGGTTGAAGCTTTAGTCCTAACATAAAGAACATTAACCTCTAAATCCTTGAGCATATCCAAACTATTATTGAAAGATTCATCAAATGTTATAATTTCATGTGAATTGAACAAAAAAAATGAGTACCCACAGTTAGTAAGAATTGGAATTCCATAAGTTGTACATCCAATGATTTTGAAAGCCTAAGCTAATAAAGTTGTCGACTTTATGGTCAGTTGTTTAAATCTATCAATGTGGTTTGTAAGGCTTTGATTTCTGTCACCCCGCTTATCCGAAAGGATGAAATAGGTTGACGATATATTGCATGCTGGATTTAGTTAATACCCCAGAAAACCTATCAATCAAACAAACAAAAACAAAACAAAAAAACACAAATTGAGGAATATGTCAGAAGTATACTTACAATTTCTCCTTTAACTGGATGATGATCAGGATAAACTCCAGAGCATCTGAGCCTCACTAATCAATCAAACAAACAAACAAAACCCACATCAAATTTCACCAAAAAAATTTAAAAACACAAAAAAAAACAGAAATTGAAGAAGTAACTAACCAGATAAAAGAGTAGAAGTAAGTTTGGAAAGAGAGAGAAGAGATTGAGCTCTGTCTAAAGGAGACAACTGAGCAACAACAAGTGGGTCAGACATAAGTGACATAAATTCATCAAAGTATGACTCAAGTTCCTTAATGTTTGACAGTGTTTTTGTTACTCCTGCCATCATTTTCTCTGGTAGCATACAAGTACTAACTTTACCTTCCATTTTTTATATGTTTATGAACAAATTTCTGGGATTTTTTGGAGATGGAAAAGAGGTTTTTATTGTTGAATTTTGTGAGAAAAGAGGGTTTTAATCTTTGATTTTAATGACAAGTTTATGAGGGTTTGAGCACGTTGGGGTTGGTTTTGTTTTTCAGTTCTAATCTGTGACGGCAGCTTTTATACAGGGTTTCAATTTTAGAATGGAATTCACCAACTTTATTGCTATGCTAAGTTGAAGCACAAATTCTCATTTGTGACGGACACTATCCGTCGCAAGCTTAAGACGGATACCATATTATCTCACAAAATACCCATCAAGGGTGAGTGGAGAAGCACATGGGGGGTGCCCACCTTGTCCCCTCTACCCATTTCCTCTCACAAAATACCCGTCGCAAGATCCGATCCGTCGCAAGCAAGACCTACGGAAGTTGAAGTCATGGTGTTAGGGTGTTTTATGGGGTTATTAAAAAAAAATCCATGCTTAGTTATCCACCATAAAAAAAAAATCATGCTTATACGGGTCACTCATGTTGGTTCAGTTTAGAAAAATTCGGGTAGAGTTACTTCGGGTTTCAAATATATTTGACTATTTGTCGAGACATTTTTGGGTTAAGCGGATCAGGTTATTTTGGGACCGGGTTATTTCTGAGGTCAATGATAATTAAGAGAGGAAAAAAATGTGTTTAGTATTATTACCTATTTTTAGTTTACTTTTGATAATTTATTTGGATTATTTGATAGAAATAATCCAAAATATATGTCACTTTCTCGTAATAATACACACTTTAAATTAACCCAGTATACATCAAACCATTGCATCTGTTCACTTATAACAAACCCGGTAACTAGCTACCTCCTTAACAAGTTAAATCCATGCTTACTTCCCGGATCAGGAAAACGGGTCACTTGGGTGGGGTCGGTCAGGTTTAGGCTAGTTCGAGTCGAGTTATTTCTGTAACACGCCCATTTACCCGGCCAAGGTAAATCGAGACATTACTCCCTTTGTTAACCGAGGTCGTGCATCAAGTACAATCATACATAAACATTTATAACATAAGTTATGTTATCTATTACAACCTCAAATCAAAGTATATAAATCCTTAAATACAAGTTCTCAAATCCAAGTACTCAATAGTCAAAGCGGAAGTCTAAAGGCGGTAGCTAGACAGTTCTACCAAAAACACGACTCGACATTAATTGAACACGCTGGACGCCCAAGCCCGACCAAAAGCATCAACATCAACGACCTCAGCATGCTATACGTAAAATACTAGCCTACTCACCACAAGACCGGAATTGTCAAGTGGATCATAGTAGATAGTTTTAAAAGGATTTTCACAAGAAATAACAAACATCATGTGAGACTCCGACAACACCCAAACCGTAGAACGTGCATGTCCCCTTTAGTGGCAGGCCATCAATATCACAATCTCAAATCCCAAACACAAGTCACCCATAATAGAATATAACTATAATATATGGGCGTCAACCATCACCTTAAGGTTTTGGTTGAGATGGTTCATTTATCATGGTATCAGAGCCAGTATGACCGAAGGTCACGAGTTCAAACTCTGGCAGCCTCCAATATCTCACAAACTCACCAAGTGGAAAAACCCGCACATGGTATGGGGGGGGGGGGGCATGTGCTCTTCAAGCTCAATGGGCATTCGAGTGAGGGGCATAATAGAATATAACTATAATATATGAATATGTTTGGTTAGATTATTGCTAGGGTTAAAGGGAGATCTTTGTGGGATTAAAAGGAGGTTGTTTATTGTCTTATGCCTAATGTCAAATTTTGGGTGTCTTAACCTTAATTTCATGAATGCATGCATAGTGTTCGATGAAATGCTTGAAGTGAAAATTTGAGCCTTTCCCTATTCATGTTAACTATTATTTGATGCGAAAGTTAAGATTAGTGATTAGATGGCATGATTTTGATAGGCTCGGCCTAATAATGGTGATAACTCATTAGACCCGACCTAAGGGACCTCTTGGATCGAAAAGTCGAGACTTTACCTAGACAAGTACCTTTCTTTATTAGATTCTTTTGATTGTAAAGATCGTTGAATGATGTCTCTTGTCTTGTGCATTACATGTGTTTGTTGAATTGCTTGAACGAATGTTGCGCATCTCTCTATTCTGCTGACTTGTTTAGGGTGAGAGTCGTGACTTGTTTGTTGACCGCACTTGATAAGTGGGTTGGAAATGGTTACGGCAAAAGCATGTCTAGACTCGACCTAAGGACCGTCTCTCATCGAAAGATAGAGACAAACCTAGACCCCACCCTCCGTTCTACCATTAATTTTTTCTTAGACTTGACCCCTCCTACTTAGGTGACCCCATTACCCTAACCTCTCTTCTATTGTGTTTATTCGCGTGTTATTTGTTTAGCTCATGTTTCTTAGTTTGAATTCACTTGTTTAGATATGGCCCTCACCTTCTTTGTTCGACTAAACTAGAACGAGACTTAGACTTATAGCCACTCTAACCTCACCATCCTCTTAGATCAATCGACATCGACTTACCACCCTACATAAGTTGAGTTCACAAATATTGTTTGCTTGAAGGGTGCGTGACAACCCCGCATCAAAATGGCGATGTTGCAGGGGATGGTGCCTTGTTAGATATAAGTCTTATTTTAGTATTGGGATTAGTCACCTTTATTGCTTTTTGAAAAATTTGAAAACCCAAAAGAATGGATAATTTATATGGTATGAATGCTTATTCATCTTCTTGTAATTCTTGTGGTGGTTTGGACATGATTTCAGTACTTGCCTTTCAATATGTATGATGTTCAATATGGGTCATGTGGTATATTTTGTCATTTATTTGATATTTGTCCTTTGTTTCTTCTTTTCCCAAATACCCATGGACCCTTAAATGTGAAATGACAATAATAACATGCAACCATTTGACTCATTCTCACCCTTTTTAAGTGATTTCACCCAACAAGAGCTATCTCATGACGAGAACTTTCATTTTAATGATTGTTGAAATGATAATGTAAATGTGAATATGATGCCTTCCTTTGACTGTTTGATCACATGATGACCCTCCCATGTACATACACTTATGCTATGCTTGACCTTGAATCTAAAGTGAGAGAATCGATTAAAATTTTTGATAACTATTTGGGTAATTACTAAGTGAATAATACCCTATTTAACCAATATGTGACCTTGACAAATGACACAGTTGAACGACTTGCCGTGATGCTCTTCGGAAAATAGTGATCTGAACCTGATAACACGACACGAAGTTAGCAGGTTCGTGTCGTGTTGAGACATTTGACCCATTTAAGTAATTGCGTCAACACAAAAATTAAATGGGTTGGGTTAGGGTTAGGGTCTTATGACCCGAAACCGACACAAATAACTCATTTAATCTAAATGGGTTGAAATCAAGTTGGGTTGATCGGTTAACCTATTTAACCCAAATGACCTTACATCATATATAGAGCTAAACAAGATGTTGAAATCCTAAATTTGTACTAGACTAGCGCATAACATTTAAAGAATGAAAGTATTAACTTTGTTTTTCACATTTTCCGTAAGTTAACCTAGATGTGAAAAAGTTTGAATATGTTATTTTAGTTAACCAGGTCATTTTGGGTTAAACAAGTCTATTGGGTTAAATGGGTTAGATGGGTTAAGTAAGATAAAATTAAGTTATTTAAAATAAGTTGGTTAAACAGGTCCGGTTGGGTTGTATGAAATTTGATCGAGTTGGGTTAGGGTTGAGGTATATGACCCGTTTAAGTAAATGGGTTGGGTTAGGGTGGAGGGGTAGGTACATGACCCATTCATATGTGATACGAACACAAATTCGACACGACACGACCTATTTGTCAAGTCTACCTAATATAGTCAAATTTAAAACTTACTACTTTTTAAGCCGCTTTTTTTTACGAATCAGTACCTAAAAGCAAATCCGTCACCACTATTTACCAGATTTTAAATATTCGGTAAAAAATATTGAAATGACCAAAATACGCTTAATTTGATTACATTTTTCTATATGAAAATAGCAAGACTGTGAACGTATTTGGCATCGGAGAAGCTCATTTTAGCTTTAAAGCTGCTTCGCGGGGAATGCAACAGATACGGATTTAACTATGATGATAAAGATCAGTTTTAAATCTTTAGAAATACTTCGTAACAGTCCAGCTTGTCCTGTGTAATACCATTATTATATACTACAACATATTCCCTCCGTAACAAGCTGAAGTCATGGCTATTCGGGAAGGATTATCTGCTGCTTTAAAGTCAAAGTTCGTTCATATCTCTCTTTTTTCTGATTGTTTGCAGGTGCTATCCCAAATTCTGAAAGTTAATCGTCTTTACCATGGAACAATGGTCATTATTGAAGACATCTTGACTCATAATTTTCACTGTATTTCCGTTTGTTATGTACCTAGAAACTGTAATATGATAGCTCATAAATTAGCTAAAGTAGCTATCCTCTTGTAATTGTACTACTCGCTTTCCAATTGTCACAAAAAAAAAAACTCCCTCCGATTCTTAAAAATTACCCCATCTATGTTGCTTGGACTCGGTTAGAAGTATCCTACACGGGTGCGTGTTCAAGTGTCGAATTCGGCAATTTTGTGAAAAAAATTACATGCTTTTGGTCTAAACTGAAGTGTCCGAGTGTCCTACCCATATCCGAGTGTCCAGTGTCCGACACGTGTACGCGAGATAATATTAAAGAGTCCGAGCAACATAAGTTTTAAGCATATTTTTTGTTGGTAAAGATCAGTAGATCACCCTACTTTATATGTGAGATCTATCGCCCACTCACGGCCTTATAAACATATGACAAGGTACAGTAGTTAACAGGTGATTTTACGTTTTCTATACATGGGAGAAAAAAAATAACGTACCAATCTGTACATCTTGTGAAGTTACAGTATTTTGTTGTGCATTGAAAAAACTAACTCCAGAAGAAACAGCAAACAAAAGTTAGAAAGATGAATATTACACATGTATCATCGAAATAATAGAATGTCAATCTTGGTAATTTAGCTAGATTCTGTCGGTTCTGGCTCGTGCTTTGGTTCAGCTTCGCATACTGGTTGAGGGGTTAGTGGCTCGTTGTCAGTAGATAGAGTAACATTTTGGCCGGGTTTCTGAAATTGAACAATGATCATCGTCATGTTGTCACACCCTTCACCAGCAGCAGTAGAAGGGGCTAAACATCGATCGAATACTCTCTCACAAACTGTGGAGAGCTTGGTTTCCTGCAATATTTGGAATACATCATTCCAATGAGTTCAATCCCAATTCCCAAACCCATTCACAAGCCAATTACTACTAGTATAAACAGCCAAAAACAATTTGCAAGATTAGTTAAAAGTATCAACTCCACAAAGTGTGTTGAGAATTGCATCGAATAACTCTACTTCACACTCGAAAAAAAAAGACGCAGCGCAACCATTTTAGTGAGACTAAATGGAGTTGGCTCAAACCACCTACCGTCTTTAGTTGTTCACGAACGAAATCAACAAGTTGCTGGCTCGACATGCAGTCCCTTCGCAAAATAAAAAGAAATATTAGCCTACGGCTGGACAAGTAGCATGAGGAAATGAACAAGTAGCAGAAAGAGTACAAACAAACAAAGATCACACGGGTTGCTGGGTATTCATGCAAAACATCTATGAGTTTGAAATAGAGAATTTACCATCAAGAATAGATGACAATTTTGACAAAAAACAGGTCTAACGACACGTTTAAGAAAAATATTATTTGCAATCCTAGATCATGAAGTGAACTAGGAATTAGGGTCCTTACCATATGCCGTCACAAGCTAGCACAAGAAAATCATCATCCTCACAAAGTTCAATCTGTACAAGGAAAGAAAAAAAAACAATATTGTTGCAAGTAAACGGCTGAAGTTTAAAAGTAAAAACAAGCAAAAAAATGATGAGTGACAACGAGGTGGCAAAAATATGACTATTCAATTAACAAACCACTCATAGTAAATATACAGTCGTATTGATAACCTAAATATAAATATAAATATATTCTAAAATATCAAATTGAGATACGAACCGCATTTATGTCTGGGTTTGCTGTAACAATTTGATTTTCAACAGGTAAAAATTTATTCTGCTTGAATTCCATATCACCTGACCAAGGCAAAGATTGTGGTTAACCACTTCTACTCAAACATTCATTTTTATGACTAGGGAATCAGAAGCACATATAGTATTAACTTATTGAAAAGCTACTCGGCATTTGGGAACCAATGGGTGAAGCTCTCAACAAAATCAATTACTCGCTACTGCAATTGTTAGTCACTTGTTCTTCAGTTCTAGTGTCAGTCCCATTAAAGCAGCAAAATTTTCTCGCAGTGTTTTTAACAGGGTATGCTAATCCTAAGATATGCTGAAATATTGTCAAAAATACAAGTAGATGATTATTTCTACATCCGGAAAAGACTGTGTTCACCAACCCCTCCGAGCTAATCTACACTCTAAATTGGATTTTAGTGATGCCAAGGGTCAAGGCTCAAGGAACGAACGACCCATCCTCCTACTACCAAGTACTCCGTAGTAGATTGGTTTCAATAAAGCCACAATTAGGCCACATCACCTCCCTACGTGATTGAGTTGATAAAGACACCCCATAGCTACTATCCAACCCCTAAAGCCCCTAGCTCACTCTTATCTTTTTATAATAAAACTTTTGTTCCCACATTATTTTCCTACATACCTATTTATTTAATACGAAGTATTGTTGTTATTTAACTGATAGATCTGGACAATAAGTTGAAACTTGTAAAGAAAAGGGCGCAGAAAAAAAATTTGAAACAAAAAACAAGGCCATGCCTCATTTGGGGCTGATAAAGCTAACGAAGTACTCCGTACATTAGAGATCAGAGACCATGGATGCTCGATTCAATAAATCAGCAGTTAGTATATCTGCTCTTTTAAACTCTAGCACTAACTTCACATAACTTCAACTCAAATTTATCCAGTAATGGACAGAAGTAGAGTGACCAGATCAGTCAGATAAAAAGAACAGATCTTTACTAGAAGCTCAGAAACCAAAGAACAAAAAACTACCTATAGCTCTTGTAAGATTTAGACTTCCATTAACCCTTCCGGCATGTATAAACCCTCCAGCTTTTAATATCCTGTCTCTTTCAGCCTCTAACTCAGGTTTATGATCCCTAGATAGATTATAAGCCTGCATAGAGAGAAGAATGAAATCACTTGACACAATTGAGGGAATATTTGTTGTGGTCGAAATAAACTACTACAAAGTATGTCCCTGGTACTCAGCAACAAGTTGCTTAAGTTAGCAAGGAGCAAAGATATTAGTCTCTGTTCTAACTTCTAAATGCTTACAATACAATAACATACCTGGCCCTTTCTTGAGATCACACAGCGAGAATCACCAGCATTAGCGACAAGAAGCTGGTCGCCTCGTATAAGTGAGACACATGCAGTGCTTCCACAAGTAGGACCCGCAAAATCCGAGTGAGGCCCCTGGGATACAGAATTTTTATATAATGATACAGTAACAATACAGTACCAACACCACCATGAAGAACATCTTTACCATAGAACTGCGACATGATAGCCTTAGCACAGTATATCCGAAAGTCATGGATTTTAATATCAGGGTTTGGTTTATTAAAGAAGTACTCTAAGCACACATCATGTTACTTTAATGATTTAGTAGAACATAGTAGAAATGCCACACCAAAGAACATCTTCTTTCTATCGGGGAAAAAATAACAACAATAAGGTTTTGCATGCAGTTCATATGGATTTTTGATTTAATCAAATTTTCTACAAAAGCTTCCCAAATGCACATCATTCTAGTTCTTCTGCATTTAGCTTCTTGATTTTGGTAACCATGAACCAATCTAGAAGTTGAGAGGGTGATGAGTTGTAATATAAAAGATAAAAAGCAGATAGAAAATTGCATCCAGAATCCAGAGACATTAATTATAGATTCAAATTGTCGAGATTATGATTTAGATTGTCCAAAACTAAACGACACCTGAAGAGGATGAGACATGCTCTACTTGAAGTGCACATAATTATAAAGCCAAGGTTACTGGTCATAAGAATTGTGACACAGAATGGCAACTTTAAATGCTCGTAACCACATGACCAGATTTCCTTAAAGTCAATAGCATATGAGTAAAAGCCACACCAAGGAGGAAGGGGGTGGAAAAACGAAGAGCAAAAATTTAAATATCGGGAAACCATATCTAAATCACAAATACCCACATCCTCAAAAGACCAATTATCATCATGTTCACTCCCTTCTGCATTCCTTGGTGGCCAAATGAGTCCCTCAATCATACCACTAAACTTGTTTATCTTATCACCAAGAATGGCTAATTCTCTCCACCCTTTTTGTCCACGCATCATCTCATCCATTCTGCAGAAGTTCACATTATTGATTGATGAAATACTACAGTAGATACTTTAAGATAGTAAAGGGAAATATTAGATTGAGAAACAAAATTTGCAGTCATTAGCAGACATATAAGACAACAAAGAGGAAGATGATATCGCAAGAGACCCAGATTTCGTAAATGTACTGTATTCATCTAAAAGTGAGCCATAACAGCTCCTCCGAAAAAAGTGCCTGATTATGTTTGAAGTAAACAGTTCAAGGCATTTCTCCAAATGAAGAGGATGAAAAAGAAGATGATGATCATCCTAGCCCTAATCCTTAGTGTTTTCCCAAATACATTAAATATTTGCAAATACACATGACTTATCAATATCAGTTGACACTGGTAGTGGTCCTATAAATATTATATTCCATTCAGGGGGCGTTTGATTGGCGATGGGGAAAGGGAATAAAAAGGGAAACAAGGGGAAAGGATTAGGAATTCCTTTGATTAAAAACTTGTTTGGTTTAACATATATAAAAAATGATAGCCCACCATAAAAAACAACAATCACCACTCCCAACGTTGAAAACACCAACAACGACCACGGCCGGCAGTCACTGATTTTGTGTCTCCTCTGTGGTCTTGTTGCCGGCAGTCACTGGTTTGTGTCTCCTCCGTTGTCTTGTCGCCGGCGCGGGCCTCCTCTGCGCGCCCACCGTCGACCGCCATAGCCCCACCCTAAAGATCTCATAGTCATACCAACCCAAATTTGAAATAACCAAAATCACACGTACGTGAATGGTGTGGTGGGACCATGGTGGTCGGCAGTGGGACCATGGTGGTCGACGCGACAGTATGTCGGTTGTGGTGGGACCATGGTGGACTGGTGGTCGACGGTAGGACAACGGATTAAGCGACGGTAGGAATAGTGCGACGGTGAGACACCGGCAAGCGGAGGGAAGGCGCCGGAAGTAGGTCGGTTTTGGTGGCCGGGGGAGTCAGGAGTGGTGGTAGGAGTAGTGACAGGCGTAGATAGGGGTGGTTATGGTGGTGGTCAAAATTTGGTGAAACAAACAATAACAAAGAGAATGAGAGAGGGTGATTCCCTATCCCTTTCCTTTAGACCCCCAACCAAACGCCCCCTCAATTGAATCTAAGATTCATGAGCTAAATAAATGATTTAACAACAGTTATGAACTTATGAAGCATTATGCTAATCCTCTTTAATCGAGACTTAATCAACAGTGATATAGTGTCATTTCACCCCACTTTTCCACCCCTTTTCATCTCGTTTTGTTTGCCTTTAACGCTCCCTAGGAGCGTTTCTACATGTTTTACCTTCTTCTAGCATATTTCTCGCTTTTATCGTGCTTTTGTAGGTAAACCGTCAATTGGGGCGATTTCTACCTATTTTTGATCAACAAAGAAGAAGGTGAATCATTCGGAGGACCCACGGCACACCTTGGGGGGCCCACATACCCTTGGGGGCCCTACTCGACGCGCCAAAGCCCTCCCGAGTCAAGGCAAGCGAAACCGAGAAGGAAACAACAAAGTCAAGCGAAGGAAGAAGGAGAATGCCCATTTCACGGTCGTGAAGTGCCATCTCACGGTCGTGAGATGCCTGCCCAAGAAGCCATATTTTCGTGGATTTGGTTTCACGGCCGTGAAACTCATCTCACGGTCGTGAAACCTCTGTCACGGTCGTGAAATGCCATTTCACGGTCGTGACTTGATCGTGAAAGTTAAGCCATGTTCTGCCAACTTCCTCACGACCGTGAAATGGAGTTTCACGGTCGTGAGACTTGTTTCACGACCGTGAAACCCCATTTCACGGTCGTGAGTGTGCCAGTCCATGAAGCTTCTCGAAGCCCATCTTCCCTTCATTTTGTAAACCTATATATAGACCCTCTTATGTAATTAAAGGGCACGAAACCCTAGATCTGAAACTTTCATAGAATTAGTTTTAATCTTGTATTAATCTTCCTTAATTAAGCAAATTAGTCGGTTAATTAGTGATTTCAACTTGGTTTAGTGTATGAACTTGGGTTATATTCAAGGATTTGTGACGAAATCTTGGTATTTATATCAAAGTTCTAATCTTTCTCCAAGTTGGTATAATTTCTCTACTTAATCTTGCCTTTAATTAAGTTTTCATTTCGATTATTGTTATCTACTTATTGTTAATTAGAAATGTTTAATGTTATTGTTGATTTCCTCTTACAATCTTTAGTAAATATCGAATTTCCCTCAAGTATGAGTGAGTAGTAATCTTGCTAGGGTAATGTGGGGGATTATGGGTCCTTGTATGGTTTAATGTGTTATTGTTGGGGTTAATAGTTGATTATTGTCTAGTCTCCATGCTATGCTTATAACATGTTTGATGAAATGCTTACTTGAGTTTGCATGAATCTTTCGTTTGTTTCGAATGCCATAAGATCGAAAGTCGTGGTCTTTCGTAGAACCGCTAGTTTTGGCAAGCCGTATCTAGTGACGCGATAGCTAGTTAGAGTCGGTTTGAGGAGGAATCGTAAGAACGGAAGCCTCGATTCACTTTCCTAGACTAGATGATATTTCGACTATTAGACCCGACCCTTGCACCCGACTTTACTACCCATATGAACCCACTCACCCTAGTCTTCCCTCTTATTTGATAAAAATCCAACCTTTATAGCTTTAGACTCCTTTTGTTGTTTTTAATTGCTTTTAATTGTTGTTAATTAGTGTAGCCAACAAACCCAAACCCAATTACTTGTGACTTGCAAGAGACTTTAGTAGACTTTTAGATCATTTCTAAGCAACAACCGTCCCTGAGATCGACATCCCTACTTCACAACAATTTTAACTACATCAAACAGTACATATGTATGACACAAACATATGAAATGCTAGATCTCAAAGCCTGCCATTTAGTAAAAAATAATAGACCATTTGTCAATGTATTGTACCTAAAGAAAGCTTTTTCGAGAGCTGTTGCTAACTCTCCAGCAGAATAGGCTTCACTCTTAAGCACTTGTTGATGAAGGAACTTAGCACAGAACTTGGAAACTACCTTACCTAGAAAATTAGAAGACTGCGATGAGTACATATGCAAAACCATTACAACTACGAAGACTATCCTTCACGTTTTACGAACATTGTGGGAAAACACAACAATCTACACGTAACACATACCGCACAAACTACCATATTTTGAACACACACTTCTCTGAAACCTATATTATTTCACCTCTTCATGTTAGCTCATGTGCCCGCTCTCAACGCTAGGTCATTTGGACAATTTACTTTGTACCAAAAACATGGGATCATTTTTCATAAAACAGCCAAGTCTGATAATTGAAAACACACACACACACCCCATGCTGGAAACTTAACCATGTCTAAGTAACAGAGTTAAAAAAAAGTGTTTTATATAAAGAGCGCCAAACCATCCAACATAACACGTTTGAGTTTGGAAACATAACACTCAATTGTTGCAAATTAACCACGACAGTCCAGCTGAAAATCTGAGACATGCATTTCCTGACACACTCGGCAGATAGTTTCATCCTCATAATGCAAACAGGTCAAAGAGGCAACATGGCGAATATGGTTGCATACGTCAATTGACTCACCAAGTCATCAGCCCACGCAACACCGGAACACAACTTTTGATACGATATAGATATAGTGATATACACTGTACTATTTTCCTTTCTTCTTGTAATAAAATGGATTTCTTCTTATAATTACCATACTATATTTAGTATATTCTATGATGAATATGCAAGGCAAATGGAGTAGACACATGATAGTTGCAAATCTGGTAGATGATCACATTCACCAGTCACACAACTTGGAAGCAAAATCTATACTAATTAAAAAACCTGCTTACATGGGAAGATAGATATGCAATTTACAAGTGAATCTTTTCACCCGAGCGATTAAATTATTACAGGATGTGTTGAAGAAGCTGACTCATAGATTGACCTCAACGATACAAATTCATCTACCTTCCCCAAATTTAAAAGGGAAAAAGTACAATATTAAAAGCGACTAATCAGTATTCTATTTTGTTAACATTTCTCATGCCAGTGATGTCAATGTTCATACTTAATACGAACTACAAATTCTATGAATTCAGAGCTGCTACGCTTGAAATGTACCGTATTTTCAATGCTTACCTCCATGACCATCATATACTCCAAAGAATGAAGTTGAAGCATCAAGATCAGGGAAGGCAGCATGCTACCAAAGCAACAAACTCAATTAACAAAATTTTAATCTGAATCAATCGATAAAATCATAGATGAACATCCAAATAGAGTACATCACAAAATCCAAGAGCTGAGTTGTGCCGCTTGAGAGTTTAAATCTAAAAATCAAAAGCATGCAGTAGAACACATGATTACCACAAATCAGTAAATCTTTCAAAAGTAAATCACGCATCAAAGTAGTGCAATTAGTCTGGGGGAGTTGAGCGCAAGAAGCAGGCTACATGCTGAAAAAAAGGCATCCATATTTTTTTGTCAATATTTGCCATTACCAAGACAAAGGCTAGGCATACATAGAAAGACGTGTATACAAAGCATCAACAACTCATAATTTATTACCTATTAAGTACAGAATCCTTTTTCGTCTAGCAAACCATCGAAGCATATATAGCTTGAATGTCACCTCTATGACAGTAATTATCGATCAATATTGCCGTGCCCGTGCTCAATAAAACATTAAGAGTATGTCTTAAAGGTCGTCAATGTGATCAGTAATAGGATTAATGTAATCCTTGTATATATTTAGTCAAAGTTGTTAGCATATCCTCAAGAACTAACTAGCATATTCTAAGGATTACATGCCACAATTATAGGCTAATCATATGTTGTGACATTGAATATATGGCCAATCAAGAAATAAAACAAACCAATGATTCAATCAGTCATAGTATCAGAGTTATGTAATTAATCCTATTAATCAGTTCATCTTACTTTCCAGCAGTCCGAGTTATGTACAACAAAAACCACAAAGCTTTAGTCCCAACGGAGCTTGGCATTATTTATGTCGAGGACATGGGCCGAATATAGGAAATCCAGGCAACAAGAAAAGAAACAAAGAGGGACAACAAAAAGAAAAAGAGTACAAAACAGAAAGCAAATGAAAAGGAATGCAAAAGGGTGATTTGGTGACAATCAAAATACAAATTTAACCCTGTTGCCCACAAGGTCCTATTACTCCACTTCCACTCAACTCAATCCAGGCTATGTTGCTCGTAATCACCCCTATCCATGTCTTTTTAGGTCTCACTTTACAATTGAAAATCGTCATTTCCCCATCCTTAACTTGACCTATTCGATGCATGGTTCGGCCTTCTATCACATCTCTAAACCAATGCAATGAATCTCCTGTATCTTATCCTTAAGAAGCACAATCCTATCTTCCTAATTACCTCTTTTCATGACCTATCCTGTTTTCTTTCTGACAAGTGATAAACTGATTATATAGACGAGACACTAAGGGAGTGACACTCATTTACAAAAACAGTCAGATGGCTATAAGCAAAAGGAAGTCCATTTACACAGGAACATAACTAAATTGTATTAATCAATGCCCTTGAACCATCATGCATAATTTTATGAGAAAAAGAATGCAACAGCATATTCACTGACTGTGGAGGATGAATCCTTCGGCAAATTGGTGATGCACTTAGATGGAGAGGATCAGAGGAATCAACCATCTCGAACATTCCCAATATAGAATGCATACTCACAACATACACATTTCCAGGGCATCCATCTTTCTTAGCTATCCTCTAAGACTGTTGAAACTTAAATGGACCTGTAGTTTCTTTCATAGACTTGCTGCACTTAATCTACAAGATATCCGGTAAATTACTGTCTTATTCAAGACTTTAGAGCATAAGTTAATCATCATTTCTCAACTAACTAATGAAGCATACATAGCACAAATTTCACCAACGCAACAAGTTTATTGTAATAACAAATTGGTTCCCTGATTTTTTCCAAAGCAGTGACTAGATTATAGACAAATTAGCTCCACAAGAGACAGGCTACTTACAGCATCTTCCATTGTAGAGCGCCATCCTTGCATAGAAGATAGCCCATATCTAACCCTGCTGTTTTCACCATCCTCAGAAAACTTGTCGGTCTTAGGCGTGCTCAAGTATACCCCCATCTTTTGGCTGAAATCAGTCAAAACAAACAAGCTCTCATTTACCTCAAACCACTAAAATCAGTAACAGAACTTTCTTACATCAGTCATAAAGTATTTAAATACAGATCATTTAGTTTCCTAACATTTCCAAAGCACACTGAATGAATATACTCCCTCCGTCTCATAAATACCTTTTATTTCAATTAGTCTTGCTTATAACCGTTGTAAATTATAACGAGGGGTTAATCACCCCATCATCCCCGGAAAAAG
The DNA here is from genome assembly GCA_022085475.1 of Heliosperma pusillum. Taxonomy (NCBI): domain Eukaryota; kingdom Viridiplantae; phylum Streptophyta; class Magnoliopsida; order Caryophyllales; family Caryophyllaceae; genus Heliosperma; species Heliosperma pusillum. The sequence goes on from JAIUZE010046575.1 coordinate 24,558, forward strand.
TGTTTGGTTTGGATGGTTTTACACTCTCGTTGTAAATTATTCTGATTTACAACGGTTGTAAACAAGAATTTGTGCTTTTATTTTTCACGTTTTGTTCCCTTTTCTTTTGTGCACAAGAATTAAGGAAATGAATTTAGACCACACAAAACACATTATCCCACATGTAATTGCTTTTGGACCACACAAAACTTACCAAATAAAGAAAGAGGGGACAAATGACGACTTGAATGAAAAAGAAAATAGGGAACAAAACAGTGACTTGGAGGGACTAACTTATACGGACTATTATTTTTTTGTATTTTTCACCCTTCCGGATGTACAATTCCATTATTGCTCTATTTTATTTGCTATTAGTACATAAATACCCATCATGTGTCCCATTATATGATTACTATCTTGAGTTGAGAGTGCAGAATGTCATATGAGTTAACACAATTCAGAAAAGCATCAATCTTTAGAAACACCCATTTGAATAATTCTTAACTGAATGAAATCCCAGATCAAAGAAACAAAAATTTTCAAACTGGTACAAGCATGATCAAGTCTTGTCATACGAAATTGAGATCACAAATTCTCATATAAGACCAACACTAAGACGGGTCAAATACATACCGAATCACCCCACTTATTGCCTTGAAAATATCAAAAGCTTTGTCTTTATTACCAACATGTAGTAGTAATTAGACCCGTCTTAACTTAAGACGGATATTGTCCTTCTTAAGCAAGACTTACTAGTTGAGAAATGGGTAAATTTGAAAAGTAAGCAAAAAGCAGTAAATGAAACCCAAAATTGGATTAAACAATACAGTAAAATAAAACAGAACAAATGTGGAGATGGAAGGGTTGAATCATACCAGTAGAACTGTTTGACCACCTGACTTAGTCTTCACCAAAAATGTTGATCAAAGAATGAAAATATGTTGAAAGGAAAGTCCACTCTGAGAGAACAAAGATGGTAAAACAACTAACTAGTATTACTACAACTCAAATAGAAAGAGACAATTCTGGCTACCAATTAGTATCCTTTAAAAATAGCAGAAGACATGTAAGTAGTTGATAAGAGTTAAAGGAGATAATCAAATGAGATGTGTAAAGTTAGAGTTTATCTAAAGTTACAGTAGATATGTCTAGTCGATGGATTGAAATAGGAAGTGGTATGATTGAAAATGATGTGTGAGACTCGAGATGATGATATGAGTTGATTCACCAAATCGGGTGGAGGTTCTATTTTTTTTCCCGCAAATTCTGTTAAAAACGGGTACTATCCGTCACAAGCTGAAGACGGATAGTGCCATGTCATAATATGCAAGTGAAAGTGAAGTGGAGGGTAAATGGAACCCTCTACTTGCATATTGTGAGAGGGGCACTATCCGTCTTTAGCTTGTGACGAATAGTGTCCATCTTAAGTGGAGGGTAAATGGAGCCCCTCTTTATTAACTAGCCAGTCGATAGCTCTATTGGCTTCCCGATAAGAATGCTCCAACTTTATCGACCAAGAATCATCCTCTATCAGTTCTTTGCATTTTCTAACCAGAAATTTCATACTATACCCGCTGATCTTCTTTGATTAGCCGAATACAAGACTGATTATCCATATCAATAATGAGTTTACGTAACCGAAGCTCCTTAGCCCGCTCCAGTCAGGCTAATAGAGCCAGTAACTTGGCCGTCATAGGGAGCTAATAAGCAGATAAAAAATTACCCGTCTCATCCCGAAAAATGCCGCCACTTCCTACTGCTCATTACCTTTTGAGGCTCCCTAGTGGAGGTTCTACGATAGCCTCGTATTAGTACAATTTTATTTGTGGCTTTGCTTCCATATGGTCAACTTCAAAGGGTGATATTTCGAGTTCTAGAGCCCCTATCGATACAAGGCTAATTATATTGGAGGTAAATTTTAGGATCTTAGCTTTCCAACGACAGGTCGTTCGCCTCATTTGGCCAAAAAACGATACAAGGCTAATTATATTGTAGATATGACCTTCGCAAAACAATGTTGTCGGGCGAAAAGTGCACGGTGCACTCAACTAGATGCACTTTGCACTTTGCACTTTCCTCTTGCCTATGTTTTCGCCAAGTTCGTCATTAGCAACCATTTGGAGGTTCATTACTCCAAATTAGCACTAGGGCACCTTTTAGAAAAAACTTCTCAATATTTCAATTTTTCATGATATTTATTATTCTATGTAACTTCTCATTTAAGTACACTCTTAACGAGTGTTTCTTGGACACATTTTAGAAAAAAGACGTAAAATAACCAAGTTTGGATTTGATGTGTAATAAACTTTATACATAGGTACATAAAATAGATTCGATTGTAATCCTGCAAGTTTTATGGCGTTCATGAAACACAATATAACTCAATCAAAGTAATAATTATAGTGTAACAACCTTAATTTTTTTTCAACTGACCTCTCTCAAGACAACTATATCCATCTTATAACATGACAAGTATTACCTCATATAGATATTAGATAGATGTGATAATTTTATTGTCATTCCATGGACATTTTCTTCTTGTTCGAGCTATCTATTTAACGTTTCATGTTTATTACAGATATTTCCATGTTAAACAAGAATTTATCAATTTTTGGAATAACGTTTGAAAAATGTAGGTACAAGTGTTGGCCATATATACAAGTACAAGTATACCCTATTTGTCAAGTTAGTGTTTGTGATTAATGCAAGTTATGCAACAACCTATTGGCCATGGACAAATACTTGTACAGTTGTACGTAAATCTTGAACGATACTGTAACCCAATAAGACCATCGCGATATCACATTCAAAATCTCCGGTTGCTCGTACGAGTCAAAGCAACTTGGTTCACCTCATTTTTTAGACCAAAAAATCTCATAATTCATCCACAATTCGAACTCTACCATATTTTTGGGTGGTTTGAATTATTGAATCGAGGCCCTAAAATGCACTGTTGTTAGACCACACGAAGACATTTGCCGGCTGTGCCTTGTGGTCCTTAAGGAGTAAAAAATGCGACGGACATAGCTAAGTTGTAAGGTTTTACCAGTTATAAGGCTTTATTACAAAGCTTTCTATATCTCCGTATACAAATATACAAAGTCGCAAAAACAAGTTTGCTTTTACTCAGTAGAGAGGACAAAAATCAATCAACGATGATATCCTCCAGTTGAAAGCATCTCGGTTTAGTTCTCTCTTTGTATCACGTACACTGAAGGTCTACGCCGCAAGCAGTTTCTGAATGTCTTTCTGTAAATATTTGGAGCAAAAGAGAGAAAGTTACGCTATGTACTGTAAGGAACATTAATGAAATCCGAAAAGAAAGAGAGAATATACACGACACAACGTGAACTATGTACGAGGAGGATACGATTTTATAACCTCTTGCAACAGGAAATATCCATCCCATAAAATCAGAGATATAAGAGTGTCTTTTTAATTCATTAATTCTATCAAAATAGCAGTGGGAAAACAAAAAGATGAATCAATGCAAAATTATACCTCAATTTGGATAGGGGATGTAGTAGGTGGATATCTCTCGACAACCTTTCCATTTTTGTCCACCAGAAACTTCTCAAAGTTCCACTTGACCAAATCACCAAGAAATCCGCCAGCACTTGACTTGAGAAACTGGTAAACTGGAGCTGTATTTGGACCGTTCACATCGACCTGTTGGAGACGGTTTCAGAATTTCAGTTAGAGGTGATATTAATATGCAGAGTAATTTGTCACTTCCCCTTAGAAGCTGGTGAAAGTTACAACACACCTTATCAAAGATAGGGTATTCTGCCTTGTATCGCGTACATGCAAAATTCTTGATCTCATTATTCGAGCCAGGTTCTTGGCCCCCAAACTGATTGCATGGGAATGCTAAAATCTCCAAACCTTCACCCCAAAAGCAAATATCACAACTTCGTTAATTTTACCTATTGTAATAATAACCAGTTTCCTGGGAAATTTGAAATAGTGGTTCATAGGAGATTTCGGAAAAAAAACAAGTAGTCCATGGTGTTATTAACACAGCAGCTATAAACTCATGATAAACTAAAAGCTTCACTGTTTCAGGAAAAGAAATCTTTGATTTCTGAATTAGCAGTCAGGTCTGACACCTGAAATAAAGTCTTAATAGTAGAGTACCCGGCAAAAATGTTAAAGCACAACTGATCACAGTTTCCCGAGTGTCTTTCCGAACCTCTTAATTTGTCAATGACTAGTGCAGAAGCTACGAAATGTTGGCAGACAAAGATTGAACTAACTTAATTTACTCATAAAACAGCAAACTTACCTTGAGGTTTGTACTTTTCGTATACTTGAGACAGTTCACTATAGTTTGATGACGTCAATCCACTGAAAGCCGAAACATGAATTAATTATAAACATGACATGCGTAGATTTATGATAAAAATACTCGTGATTGAAAATAAAGGCAAACATGTACCATTTTGAAGCAACATTTACAATCAAGAGCACCTTCCCCTTGAATTTGCTCAGAGGAGTATCATTTCCATCAATATCCTGCAACACACAGACGATACAATGAGTTCCACACTTTCCTAAGGATCACATGCTACACAGTAGAAGCAACATGCGATGGAAACAGAAACACAGCAAATCAATTCAGTACCAACCACATCTAGTAAGGGACGACTGTGTGATAAAACAAGATAACTTTTGGTCATAAATGCGACTTCTGATTTCCATTATAGTGAAGATGGTACAAGCAGTAGCCAGAAAGAGTAAAAAGATCTAATGTGAATATCGAACCAAATAAATTCTATCTTGATGCAGGGAATGCGTGTACATTCCCTTTATCCTTAAGGCATTGTTTGGAAAGAGGGATATAGGGGGGAAGGGAGAAGGCAATTCCATGTGTTGGTTATTACTTACGAGTAGATTTTAAGCTCGAATCAAACTGAAGAAGGGAGGTAAATGGAGGGAACCATTTTCTTCTCTGAAGTAACTTAAAAACAGATTTTTACTATAAAAAAACATTGAAAAAACCAGGAAGGAGAATTATAATGGCTCCGTTCCTTGTCTCTCCATCCCTCCACCACCGTCTCCCCTCTTTTTTCTCGTATTTTCTGCACTGTTTTTATATCGCAATTATAAAGATTACAAATGAGATGACACCTTCCGTGAAGAGAACAGCACTCAGCTATCAGACACCCCAAACAGCTATTCTCACAACCCTCCTCGAAGAATGGGTTAAACTTCCTACTTATTAAGTTTTAAATACTTCCTCCTTCCGGTCATTTGTTTACATTTCTAATTTAGGTACTTTGATCTCTATTATGAACTTGTCATCCACTAAGTAAAACCGTAATCTTTGTGCTAAAAGCAAAGGTAAACAAATGAGCGGGACGGAGGGAGTAGTTATTAAGAGAGAAGACGAGGGCGGGAAATGGGAAGAGAGAATTGGGGTGGAATTAGCATTTAGGAACTACTAGTGCATTTTCTTATACAGCCAGCACCTAACTAACATTATAAAACACCTCCAATCTTGATAAAGTAGTTGAGCAGTAAAAGGCAATTAATAAATAAATTACCTTGACAGTAAAATCATGGATGGTTTTGTCAGTAGCAGTTCTAGCATGAATTCCTGAAGAAAAGTGAAGTGGTTTAACAGAAAACCCACTAAGATTAGACAATTTAAGAGAAATCTTATTTTGGAAAAATGCAGAATTTGATGAACCAATTGGAATATTTCTGGAAAATGAGTGAAGAATCAATGAAGGAGTAGATGAGTAATATTTAGAATCAGAAAAGGGGGTGGATTTTAGAGGAGTGGAGAACATTGCAGAGAAAGCCATTACTTAATATTAATTTGAGAATTAATATGAATTGTGTATTATATTATAACAGTATATGAGAATGGTATCCAGAAATGAGCATAATATGTAGGGAAGTTGTTTGGGAAGTAGAAAGGTTGTAAGTGGAAGTTAATAAGCACACGTGGATGATGATTAATCCTTCAACGTTGGAACATCACACTCTTCTAACTTCGGGAGGTGTCTGCTCAATTTGTCACTTGTCACTTGTCACCCTCCACGCTTTGAGAATGGTCGGCTCGGATATTTGAATACCAACTCGTCGGTCGATTTTTTTTTTTATTTTTTTTGCAGCTATAAAATGATACTCCATACGATCTATATTTTCCGCGCTCTCTTAGCTAGCCCATGGGCTATGCTATTTAGAGAACGTGGGATGAAACTAAAACAAAAACAATGAAAAAACGGGTAGAGGGATTCTATTTAGAGGTGATGTTGTCGTTCTACTCCTGCTATCTGGAGTAGGATTTGTAGACAATCAGATGGCACATGGAGGTGGTTGAGTTTGTGATAAGCTGCCCATCTGACAACCCCTCTAAGGCCCTGTTCTTTTGGGCTGAATAGAAGCTGAACTGAACTTATAGAAGCTGAACTGAACTGAACTTATAGGAGCTGAACTGAACTGAACTGAACTTATAGGAGCTGAACTGAACTGAACTTATAGGAGCTGAACTGAACTAAACTGAACTTATAGGAGCTAAACTGAATTAAACTGAACTTATAGGAGCTGAACTGAACTTATAGGAGTTGAACTGAACTTAAAGGGGTTGAGTTTAAGTCCAAAAGAACAGGGCCTAATACCCACTGCTTCTGCCTAGGAAGCATTTTCAGCCTGGATCTTCTCAGCGTAAAGGAATATTTGAGTGTTGTTGCCATCATATACCACCCAATCGATAGATGCTTGTAGACTTGAGACCCAGCTTGCATCCACTTTTATACGATAAATGGGGCAAGAGTTACCGTTACCTATCATGAAGAACGGGTAGTAATTTCTAATCCTTTCCTCTAGCGTGGTTGATTCCTCAATATCCTCATGAAGGGTTTTAATCTCATTTTGAACACTGATATCAAATGCCTGAATGACTGATTGTAACTTATTTCCCTGCAATCTATAAAAATTTGTACCGAGAAATCAATATGATCAAAACTAATCATGTTTCGTATAGCCCATATAGTCCATATGATAGAAATAAAAGTAATTATAGTGACCCCTTCATCATCAATGGAGTTTAAATAATTGATCCAATTTATAATCCATTCTTCTATCGGGATAAAACTTGAATTTTTTGACAAAATACCAATTGTGGAACCCGCCCATAATCTATAAATCATCTCACAATCCCGAAATAAGTGAGCAGCAGTTTCAATCATCCCGTGTTTGTTACAGATGGGACAAGTACTATCAGTACTTATTTGTCTTTTCAAGAATTCTTACCGTACCAGGATGGGTTGGGTAATGATTTTCCATAATAAAATTTTCCGAGTTTGGGGTACCTGGTTGCAGCCTCCATAGTTTTTGCTTACAAAACTTCTTCCCAAGCTGTGTAATCCTTTTATTATCCTTTTCAAAGCTGAACTTGGCCAGATAAAAATTAAGAGCATGTGTATAACCACTCTTGACTGTATAGATATTTGTTGACGAGAGATTCCAGCAGATAAAGTCTTCCTCAACAGATGGGCATATCGGCATGGCTCTTATTTTGGCTCCCCCAATGTTCCGTGAATAAGTCATGAATTAGAATGAAAAGTTTCAAAAGATGTTTCTTACTCAAATTTCGTTTCAAAAGATGTTTAAGAATCGTGGAAATCCAAAATTTTTTTTTTAGCAAGAAAAAGAGACAAAAACGTGTTTTTATGAACTTAAAACGAGCAGTAACAATTGATGTCCAAAACAGGACAAGATATGAAAAACAGAGCTTTTTATCGTTCTAATATTCACCTAATCTCGTGTATAAACCTTGACCCTAGGGTGTGGGCTAGGTGAGGGAGGTAATGGTGGCTGGGTTGGGTGGCCTTATGGTGGTGTTCGGGGCTGCCAGAACAGGGGTACGGAGGGGGACACATGTGGCTGTTTTGAGTGGGTTTTGGGGTTGCTACTTGGGGGGTTTGAACCTGATGAGCGATTTGTCGCGTACCGCTCAAGCAAAAACAATTTATAAAACCCAACTGATGCGATAGCGGAAGTCGGGGTCGAACCACAAGGATGGAGGGGTCAACTACAAGTTTGAATGAGTCCTATTCTAGCCTAATAAGAGTTGGATGGGAAGATCAACTAAGAACTAGAAAATGCAAGAAATTGCTAAGATGATATGGGCAAAAACAATTAATGGGAAAACTAAGGTAAAGGGTTCGCCTTAGGGGGATTAATGAGTTAGTCAAGTTATTAGCATACGGATAATAAGTTTGAGTAGAATTAATTGCTAATGTCTCAACAATTAATAATCATCAACAAAGTCATCGCATTTGTCTCAAATCACTCATATAAACACTAATCTAATCATCTCTACCACCGTCGCTTAAGAGATAATCAAACGATACTTGATAAAGTGGGTAACTTTCGTTTACACAATTCATCAAACACCTAGTGTGCATATGAGTAATACTCAATTTATTACCACAAGTCTACTAATTACCCAACTAATTATCCCACATAATCCTCCCTTAGGCTCCCCCTAAACCCTAGAACTAGGAATAATGACTAGGAATAATGAAATGAACATCATACTATGACAATGATTAATTATAACAATCAATTGATAAATAATCAACTAGAAGTGAAAATAAATTGCATAAACAACAAAAAGATGAGAAATTTATACCAACAATGCTTGTATTAATGAATAGGGAGAATGTCTTCACCCAAAATCTTCAATACAAACCCAAAACTATGATAGTTCTACTAAGAAAGACTAGATCTACTAACTTGAATTGAGAAATTGAACTTAATTAAGGAACGATTAGGAGAGTAATTAATGAGTAATAGAGGTTACAAAATTTCTAGGGTTTTGTGCTAATAGTTCATCAAAAAGCTGCTTACAAAAATTAGGGGAAGGGTATATATAGGTATCTCAAAATTAAGAAAGAAAAATAGATGAGGGGGGGAAAATGCGGAGTTGTGTTCCTGGCCGGTCGACCGGCCGCCGGCCCTCTGACCGGCCTGGAGCACATCAGTAACTTCCTTCTTCTCGTCTTCAAAAAACATTCTAAGTATGAGAAATGTGTTCCCAGCCGGGTGCCCGGCCGCCGGCCTCCCACCGGCCTGGAGCATTATAAAATCCTCGGATGTTTTCTGATGTAGCGCGAGCCGGGTGGTAGGCCGGCCGCCGGGTGCCCGGCCGGCGCTACCTGGCCTATTTCTCCTCCTTCTCTTTTTCCATTCTTTGGGGGGTGATGGTCTTAGCCAGGTGGCCGGCCGCCGGTCGGAGGACCGGCCTGCGCCACCTGGGGCTTCCTCACTTCATTCTTCTTCTCATCTCCGAATCCCGACTCATGCAAGGCCTTTATGCTCCGATTTCTTCATTTCCGCCTTAATTCCTACAAATTGAGATCGACATTCATAGCACGGGAAATCGGGAGGCAAAATGCAATTAAAGGCACGCATAACCGTGTAAACGGACCATAATGGGGACGAAAATGAGAGGAAAAATGTAACTAATTAAATGCTTATCAAAATTCCCCACACTTAAGACTTACTCGTCCTCGAGTAAGTAAACAAAATTCGAGACCCATATGTACCCTTATTCAATCACTACACTAATACTAAGGCTACTACCTAGACCACTAATAATATCCGACGGTAGGCAATTAACGGGCCTCCTCCGCCCCTTCAACTCACAACGAGATACTCATGAGGTAGAGTACCTCCTTGCAAGGCAAGTAGGGGCTTGCTCAAAATCGCGACACATCCAAATGATAAGCACGTAAGAACACGACAAGGATGCATCTAACAAGAGAATAATCACATGCCTCATCCATGTGACGGAAATATCTAAAAGGAAAACCGTCTAAATAATGCATGATCCTTATAAGCCACTAGTATCATAAAGCATGGAAAAATGTTCGCCTCCTAGCGATGCAAGTCTAATGAGAATTTTGAGCCCCGACTACTATTTGCTTGGTCAAAAGCGATAAAATGGAAGATGGAAATGAAATCCTCGTGACGTTATTAAGCACAATAGCATATGGAATTCACGTTTCTCAAATAAATGAGATGCAAGGGTCGTCCCGTCTCACTATGCAACTCAAGGGCAAATGATCCAAGAAAGGTTAAAGGAAAAGGATATTTGAGTCTAATTGCTAGCAAAATTTTCATTTCAACACTTTGCTTTCTTTTTCTTTTTCTTTCTTTTTGAGTTGCATTTTGATTTGCAATTTTTGGCATGAAAGCACACGGTTTCCGTCAAGGACATGCGGTCGGAACCAACAATAGGGGTATCCCCACCGTAGTGGCATCGAAAGGGACCCTAGATATGGGTCCACTAGAATCTATCCCTAGAAGTTCCGTTTTGCATTTCCTCGACAAAAACAAGAAATCATGATACTTGACTCAATATTTTTAGCTTGTTTGATTTGTTTCCTTTGTTGAGTAAGAGTGGAAGAACAATGAATCAAGGTTGGTTGCATAGCAAGACGTTCACCTAAGAATTCTTTCAACTAATGGATAATCACATCAATTGAGGTTGTCGAGGTGGAATAGGCGCAAACTCGTGACTCGGCATTAGTAGACGGGTCAAAACTCACTAGAAATGCACAACCCAGGGCGTCTAAAATTCCACGATTAAGATAAACACTTTATGAATAAAAAAAAGTAGCTAAAAGGGACTATGCACATTCAACAAGTTTTCCAAAAAGACAATTATAAAATCATTTTTTCTAAATGCAACTATATGCCATGATGCAATCTAGCATATATACAACCTAAATGCACATGCTCTAACCGACTATATGACACACAAGCTAATGTTATCTCCTAACAGCACACAAGTGGCACACACGTCAATCAACAAAATTCACAACATCGTCATCAACACATCCCGTCCTCAAGTAAGAAGAAAAGGAGATTAGGGAGAAGAGAAATAGGAAAGATCTCACCAAAGCGTCTTCATTTTCCCTTTTTCGTGCCTCTTATGATGTGGGGCGCACCTATGGATGGAGATAAAAAGAAACACACGGCAATATGTACAAAATAAACTATATACAAACTAATTTAAACATATTTTTTGGAAAATTTTCAAATTTTTCGGTTTTTAGGCATTTTTCGACTTTTTTTTTTTCAAATATCAACGATATATACAAAAGAAATAAAACCCTCCTCACACTTAAGTCTTACTAGTCCTCGAGTAAGTGACTCAATTATGAAAAGAGGGGAAAAAGAAAAATAAAACAAGTTTTTGGGGTTTTTTTTTTGGGAATTCCCTCCCCACACTTAGGTATTTACATGGTGTGAGGGGTGAATTCAAAACAAATAACATGTTTTTGGCATTTTGGAAAGTTTTCAATTTTTTTGGTGTTTTCGAATAAAATGCAGATGCATGATTCTAGTCTAAATGTGCAAAAGAAATACAATGCATACTACACTATATGGATGCAAGACTTAACATGTGACGATATTTTACAAAATTAAATTCTAATGCAAGCCTAAATGAATGCAACTAAATGGATAACTAAACTAGGATATATTACAAGTATCTAAATGCATACAAAAATATAAACATGATGAAGATTTGGATTAAAGGGATCATACTCACGGGTGTCCCGTCTCAGGAGAATCCACTAAAATCAGTGGATGTAGCATCAAAATGGCCGCTTCTGGCCGCTGCATATCACTCATCTACACCCCCGGCTTCCGATCCAGAGCCGGTACCATCCAAAATCTCGAACCGAGGAACCATCCTATCAAACCACTCGGCATTCTGGGCCGCCGTCTCGGGATCCGCCTCCTCCTCCTCCTCATCAACTACCGGTTGAGCAAAAACCGGCGAAGAATAGTAATCATGTTGGACATTGAAGTCCCCAAACACCTTTGAGCCTTGATCATACCCACCCTCGGGCCACATGAAATAGGATGGATGCGGGCCAGTTGGCTCCCTGTACCCCTCCCTACACCAATTATCATAGGAAGGGTATTGGCCAAGAGCCAAGTCATAGTACATCCTATCCATCCTCTGAGACAAAAACGCTCTCTCCCTAGCTTCCTCCTCTCTCTCCTTAGCTGTCGTCTCTCGATCCCTAGCCGCCGTCTCGGAGGCCAAAGTCATATCGGCCATGAATTTAATCAAAGAAGGATCCAAAGGGGGGTAGCTAGGTGGGGTAGAAGTGGATGCCTCGAGTTGGGAAGAATGAGGCCAAGGACGCCATTGTTGTTGATGCATAAAAGAGGGGTTCACATAAGGCATCGTAGTAGGAGTGGGGCCTTGTTGTTCTCTCCTATAGGTAGTGACGGGGGTAATGGGATCTCGCCTGAAAGCGGTGACGGGGGCTAATTGGTCTGGCGGGTTCTCTTCAGGTTGAAGGTTCTCTTCCTCTAAGGGGAGGAGATAATGCTCACTATCGGGAACAACCCTCATAGCCGCACTGTTCGGGAGGGGAATGGAGTTGCTCCCTCGGACCCTCCAATACAATTTCCCGTCTTCAACTCGCCTCACAACCCACTCAAGCTTTGATGTTATATACTCCTCGGTCAACAAAGAATTCCCCTTCAAACACCTCAATTTCCTCTCATCAAGTGCATTTTTGCAAAGTGCACCGGCTATCTTCGTAACAATTCCCCCAATATGGATACCGGTAGGGCTAAAAGGGTCATTAGACAATTTTTGGAAGTGTAGAGCGACGTGGTGACCAATGTTTACCCCAAATTTACTCGGCTTTTGAAACAAATAAGCCGCCAAAATAGAGAGCTCATCGACCCGGAAATTATGACACTCTTCCCTCCCAAACAAGGTCCAACCCATAAATCTATGCCATATCCGAATAGGAGCGTTATGGCAAGCATTTGCCGGCTTCTTAGCTCCCTTCTCAACTTCCATCCCCGAAATTGCGGTCCAAACATCATTCAAATTGAAATTTTCCGGGACCTTATAGGTTTTGTGAAACTTGACACCCAAAACCTTACAAAAATTTTCCAAGGGGATGGTGAAAGCAACATTAAGAATTTGGAAAGTGACCGTCTTAACCATGCCATTATTGCGGTCTTTTTCATGGCTAAATGTACTTAAGAATTCCCAAGTAAGACGGGGGTAAGTGCGGAAGTGATGGCCGTAGAGCTCCCCCATCCCTAAACCTTTAAAAAGTTTTAAGGTCACGGTATCAAGGCCGAAATTCCGCATAGAATTCCTACAAATGAAACGGGAATGGGGAAGGTTACGGCGTTTTAAGCATTGGAACTTACCTCGTGCAATCTCACTATTGAAGATAATATCCGGAAAGTCGTCATCCGGACCCATTCCCGCCGTCACTTGTTGAAGTCTAGACTCCAATTCCGCCTCAAGTTGAGCCCGAGTTCTCTTCCTAGGTTGTTGTTGAGCCATGGTGAATCAATTCAAATTGGAGAAAATTTGGGAAAATATTGAGGTTTTTGATTTGTGGGATGTTTTTATGGAGCGTAGTGGGTTATTAGTGAGGTTTAATGGTGGCTAAGTGGAGTTTGTGGTGATTTTTGTGAAGTTTTTGTGGGGTTTTTGAAGGAAGAAGGAGAAAGAAAGAAAGAAATTGAAGAAGAATGAAGAATGAAAGAAGGACCCGACGCACAATTTAAGGCACTGATGAGTTCTGGGCCGGGCTAGGCACCGTCCGCCGGGTGCCCGGCCTGGAACCCAATATGCAATTTTTTCGACTTTTAGGCCTTCGACTTTCTGCCAACACTGATGTGCTCCAGGCCGGTCGGCACACCGGCCGCCGGCTGCCCGACCTGGAACACAGTTCAAATATTCCAACTTCAAAATTTTCAGTGATTTGGTGCTCTAGGCCGGTCGGCACACCGGCCGCCGGCTGCCCGGCCTAGAGCACATCTCACAAATTTCCAATAATTCAACTTCTATGATTATATGCTCTAGGCCGGTTGGCATACCGGCCGCCGGCTGCCCGGCCTGGAACACCTGCTCCTCAATTCTTTAGTTTTCAAAAGTAGTTTCTGGAGTGCTCTGGGCCGGTCGGCACACCGGCCGCCGGTAGCCCGGCCTAGAGCACTCTTCCCTCTTCTCCTTGCCTTCTAGTTCACAAGAAACATTTCCTAAATCACCAACAATCTAGACTCATTCAACACTTCCCCAATGACACGGTTTCGAACCAAACCCGACTACAATTGTTTCAAACCTACTAAAGACTTCTTCCAAAGACCAAGATACCCGAGTATGCAAACTAAAATCTTAACAACTACTCCTAAAATGCATGCTATATACAAAAATTGGTGGTTGTTGAGGAACTCCACCAAACCTATCAAAGTACAAGAACTTACAAACAAGACTCTTCCTCGGGAAGTGGATCCCCAAGAAAGAGTAGCTCAACTGTTCCTTTCTCATCTCCATCAAAGTATCTCTTCACTCTATGGCCATTTACTTTGAAGATGTCACCCTCTTCACTCCAAAGTTCGAATGCGCCATGTTGGACCAATTTCATAAGTTTTGATAATGACATATGTTTACGTAATAATATGTTTTACTCGATATATCATATGCGTGTAATTGTGTGCTTTAGTCTTATTATAGCTAGCGACAATTATGAGAAGAAAGATCAAAGTTAGGCATAACTTTGATAAAGTCTGTGAGACAAAGTTATACCAACTTCAGGAATAACTTTGGAAGTGAACATGGAAGTTATAGCTAACCAGGCATAACTTTAAAGAAAATCGCTTCAAACAAGATCTACATAAAACAACACAAGACTCGAGATGGAGGGTCTTTGTGATCAAGATGAAGAGATGATTCGTATACTGAATATCTTTGTGAAGATTAGATAGTATAGGTCGTCATTCGGTAACTATTCCATTCGAGAGATTTTATGTTCAAAAGTTATAGCTTTAGTCTATGACTTTGGATGATAAAATATTGATGCATGATTTTGGAAATAAAATGTTTTGAAATGTTTTCAAAAGTGAAAGAGTATTTTTATATTTATTAATTATTTTATTTGAGAATATATTTATGAGATTCTATTGGTTAGTAATACAACTTATGGGTTGTCATGCTACCTAGGGTTTCTAATATATTCTATCTCAATTTGTTGTTAACCTAATTAGCCCACCTAGTGTTTGAGCCATCTAGGGTTTCGTGAAACCTAGTTTGTGCCACCTAGGGATTCGTGCTCCTAGGGTTTCATGAGCTAGGATTCGGCCCTCCTTAGGTTTGTTTCCTTAGTTTACCTAATCTAGGATTCTACTATATCTTTACAACAATATTTTGAGATATTGAAGAAAATATATTTCTATAAGATAAATCAAATAATATTTTGAGTAAAGATATTTCTAAAAGATAAGCAAATATTATTTTATGATAAGATAAGTATCTTTATTAAATATTATACTAGGGTTTTAGATCTACTATGATTCTACTACTATAAATACTCATTCACATACAAATTGCAAAAGAGACGAAATACACAACAATCACAAACGGCTATTTATTTTTACTTGTGTTGATTTTCCAAAATCGTTTTAAAAAGCAAACCTTTGAGCAAATATTTATTATTTTTAGAGTTTTGTTTTTAAAAGAGTTGTGCATAATTATTATCAATCGCTTGAGTGAAATAACGTTATGGATAATAGTACATCATTATAAGCTTACAATTCTTTAACGGGAATTTGTGTGAGTTATATTGTACTTTCTTATTAGCTTAAGATAGTATAGAGTATTTAGCGATACTCACCTTGAGTTATAATCATAGTGTTGATTATACTAGTGGGTTGGTAAATTTTTGTAATCCGTAGAAAGGTACTAAAATTATTAATCGAGAATAGTGGACGTAGGTTTCAACGTGTGAAACTGAACCACTTCAAAAAATCGTGTGCCTCTCTCTTATCTCTTTACTTTTCGTTATTTCGTTTATTCGCGCTTACTTTGATTAATTAATTAGTTGATTTTAATTCATAAGATCAAATAATTAATTACATATCATATAATTCGAAAAAGTGGGGCTAGTTTTTAATACTCAATTCACCCCCCCCCCCTCTTTCGTATTCGATCAATAGACTCTACACGCCATGAGGCGATATGTCAATAACCTTGAAGGGCCCCGACCATCTCGACCGTAGCTTCCCCGGAAACAATTTGACCCTAGAATTATAGAGTAAGACTTGATCACCCACTTTTATATCTTTATCAACCAATTTGGCGTCATGCCATTTCTTCGTTTGCTCTTTGTAAATATTTGAGCTTTCGTAGGCATCAAGTCTTAGCTCCTCAAGTTCACTCATTTGGAGAAAACGTCTCTCTCCGGCCATGTCGATGTCAAAGTTCATTTCCTTTAAGGCCCACCATTCCTTATGCTCCAACTCGATTGGCAAATGACAAGCCTTGCCATAGACAAGCTTGTAGGGAGTTGTGCCAAGAGGAGTTTTGAAGGCGGTTCTAAGAGCCCATAGCACATCGGGGAGCTTTTGAAACCAATCCTTTCTACTTTTGCTTGTGGTCTTCTCCAAGACGGCTTTAATTTGACGGTTTGAAACCTCTACTTGCCCACTTGTTTGAGAGTGGTTGGCAAGAGCGGTCTTGTGAGTGACACCATGAGAAAAGAGCAAGATCTTGAAAGTGCTCTTCCTAAAGTGTGAACCCCCGTCACTAATCATCACTCTCGGGGTCCCAAATCTTGGAAAAATAGTGTTCTTGAAGAGCTTGATAACAACTTTAGCATCGTTTGTTGGGGGTAGCCACAGCCTCAATCCACTTGGATACATAGTCCACCGCAACCAAAATGTACTCATTCCCACAAGAGTTTGGGAATGGTCCCATGAAGTCAACTCCCCAATAATCGAAAAGCTCGATCTCAAGAATATTGTGAAGGGGCATCTCATTTCTTTGGCTTATGTTCCCCGTTCTTTGACATCTATCACAAGATTTGACAAAATAATGGATATCTTTAAACATAGATGGCCAAAAGAAACCACCTTGTAACACCTTTGCAATGGTGCGAGATGTAACAAGGTGGCCCCCATAGGCCGAATTGTGAATCCTATCGACTATTTCCATTCCCTCTTCCCTCGGAACACATCTTCTAAACATGCCATTCACCACACTTGCGAAAAAGATGGGGGTCATTCCAAAAGTAGCGTTTGGAATCATGCTTCAATTTCCTTCTAGCTCTAGCATCCAACTCCTCCGGAATGAACCCGCTCACAATAAAATTCGCCAAGTCCGCAAACCATGGTTATTTACCACTAATCATCATCAAACTATCTTCTCTCAACCACTCATTGATCGGGCCACTCTCATCTTTCAACCCATGATCTTCGGTAGTCAACCTAGATAGGTGGTCGGCAACAACATTTTCCGACCCCGCCTTGTCTCTAATCTCCAAGTCGAACTCTTCAAGTAATAGAACCCACCTCAAGAGCCTTGGCTTTGCATCTTTTTTCACCAACAATTGTCTCAAGGCGGAGTGATCCGAGTAAACAACTACCTTAGAACCAACAAAGTATTGCCGGAATGTTTCCACGGCATGAACAATGGCCAACATTTCTTTCTCAGTTGTCGGGTAATTAACTTGAGTTTGATCTAGAGTTTTGCTTGTGTAGTAGATGACATGATGCCTCTTGTCCACGACTTGCCCAAGTACCGCCCCAACCGCATAATAGGAGGCGTCACACATAACTTCAAAGGGAAGGCCCCAATCCGGTGAGCGGATTATGGGGGCCGTCACAAGGGCCTCTTTCAACCTACAAAAAGCACTCAAGCAAGATTCATCAAATACAAATGGGGTGTCCTTGAGAAGAAGAGAAGTCAAAGGCTTGGCAATTTTAGAAAAATCTTTGATGAAACGTCGGTAAAAGCCCGCATGGCCTAGAAAGCTCCTCACTCCCTTCACATTTGTAGGGGGTGACAAGTTTTCTATCACCGAAACCTTAGCCATATCAACTTCTATCCCTCTCTTAGACACGATGTGACCAAGCACAACCCCCTCCTCCACCATAAAGTGGCATTTCTCCCAATTTAGGACGAGATTGTGCTCCTCACATCTTTGCAAAACATTAGACAAATTCAATAACCCAAGATCAAATGAGTCTCCATGAACACTAAAATCGTCCATGAAGACTTCCATACTCTTCTCAAGAAAATCGGCAAAAATTACCGCCATACATATTTGGAACGTCCCCGGAGCATTACAAAGTCCAAAGGGCATCCTCTTATAAGCATAAACTCCAATGGGACAAGTGAATGTGGTCTTCTCTTGGTCTTCCGGGTGTATGGGTATTTGGAAAAACCCGGAATAACCATCAAGAAACGAATAGTAAGAATGCCCGGCTAACCTTTCAAGCATTTGGTCAATAAAGGGAATGGGGTAGTGGTCTTTGAGGGTGGCGGCATTTAATTTGCGATAATCAATGCACATCCGCCACCCGGTCACGGGCCTAGAAGCTAGGAGAGTCTCATCCTCTTGTTCCACCATAGTTACCCCTCCTTTCTTGGGCACTACATGGACGGGACTCACCCATGAACTATCGGTTATTTGGTAGATAATCCCGGCCTCTAGCAACTTCATCACCTCATTTTTCACCACTTCCGCCGTCTTAAGGTTCAACCTACGTAGCCCATCTACCTTAGGTTTACTACCCTCCTCCAAGACTATTCTATGCATGCAAAGATTAGGACTTAAGCCTTTGATATCGTCAATGCTATATCCAAGTGAGCCCCTATGAGTTTTCAAGATTTTCAAAAGTTCAAGTTCTTGGTCCTCACTCAAATTAGCATTGATGATAACGGGATAAGTCTCTCCCTCACCTAAAAAAGAGTACTTAAGTGAGGGAGGTAAGGGATTTAGTTGTACCTTTGGAGGGAGAAGGCCCTCCACCTTCTTCAAGAGCTCATCATCTATCTCATGGTCATCTCCCATCTCCTCATCATGGAGTGCCACTTGTAGAGCTTCTTCTTCACATTTCTCTTCTTCATGCACCTTTTCAACCACTTCTTCAATGACTTCTATCGAGCAAGCTTTGTGAAACATTGGTCCCTTCACTAGATGAGGAAGATTAAATTCAAGGGTTTCGTTCCCCACCCTAAAGGTTATCCGCCCTTCCCTCACATCAATGAGGACTCCTCCGGTAGCCAAAAAGGGCCTACTGAGGATGATGGGAGTGTGGCTATCCTACGGGATATCTAGGACAACGAAATCCGTGGGAATCAAAAATTTACCAACTTTAACGGGTACGTCCTCAAGCACACCCAAAGGTTGCTTAACGGACTTATCCGCTAGTTGGAGAGTCATAGAAGTGTGGGTTAAACTATCAAGTCCAATTCTTTTAGCAATAGTTAAGGGAATGACACTTACACTTGCACCGTTGTCACATAATGCTCTTGAAATCATGACTCCCCCTACAACACAAGGGATTGACACACTTCCGGGGTCCCCAAGCTTTTTTGGCATTTTGAAAGAGTTAGAATTAATGAGGAGAGCACTACACACCGCCTCCACAATCATAACATCTTGGGTACCCAAAGTCCTCTTATGAGTCAAGATGTCTTTAAGAAATTTTGAGTAAGTGGGCATGTTTAATATAACATCGGTGAAAGGTAAGGTCACTTCAAGTCCCTCAATCATTTTTCTAAATTGGGTGAACTTGAAGTTTTCCTTAGTTTTCAATGCTCTAGAAGGGTAGGGGATATCGGAAACAACAAGTGGAGAATTGGAAGATACCTTTGGAATGAGAGTTTTCTTGGTTACCTTAGCTTTTGCTATTGGTTGCACCTTTACTCCTTCATCATCGGCATCCTTGATCATCTCCTCCTCATAAGGCATAATTTCGATATACCCATCTTCTCCCTCTTTGGGTTGATCATCTTCACCCTTGCCATCATCTTTTAACTCCAAGGTAGGAGTCAAAATGGGCTCTTCGATTTCTTCACCTTCCTCAACATGCTCCTCATTTGGAATTTCATCATTCATCATGTCCATGTAGGGGTTATCGAGCACAAGTCCACTCCTCAAAGTCACCGCACATGCTTGGTGACTTGATGAAGCATCCTTGGAGCTTTTCCCTTGAGCAAGTAGACCTCCCGGAGGCCTTTGAGGATTGTTCAAAGCTTGAGAAACCAACCTAGCTTCCAATTCTCTCACCTTCTTCTTGTGAGCATTAGTGACATTTTGCAAGGCCAAGTTGTTTTGGATTTCCATGTTCTTGACTAGTTGCAAAACATCACTCATAGAAGGTTCATTCTCTTGGTGAGGTTGGTTTGTTAAAGGGAGGGCAAATGCATAGTCATTCCGACTACTTGAACCTTGATTGTTGTTTCTTTGGTTGTTAAAGTTTCCTTGTTGGTTGTTATTGGAATTTCCTTCTTGTCCTCTTGAACCTTGACCATTGAAATTTGGTCCTTGATTGTTGTTGAAATTTGACCCTTGGCCTTGGAAAGATTGATCGGGAACCCCTTGACTTGCTTGATTGTTTTGGTTGCCTTGGTAAAAATTACCTTGGCCTTGGTTGTTGAAGTTTTGGTTCCCTTGGTTTTGGTTCCAATTTCCTTGACCTTGATTCCAATTACCTTGGTTTTGAAAGTTACCATGGTTATTGTAACCTTGATCATTGAAGTTTTGGTTTTGGAATTGGTTGGATCCTTGGCCTTGTTGTGAGTTGTTGAATTGATTGTTATAGTTTCCTCTTGAAAATTGACCTCCGCCTCTAGGTTGGGAAAAACCCGGAGGGTTGGAAGGTTGAGCTTGTGAGAGTTGAGGGTTTAACACATTTTGGCTTTTGTAGCTCATGTTTGGGTGATTTTTCGAACCCGGATGATAGAAGTTGGAATTTGGGTTGTAAGCACCTTGGTTTTGGAAGGGAGGCCTTGAGGGCCGTGGGTTGTTGTTGATCCCTTGGAATGCATTCACATGTTGATAGTCATTTCCTCCTTCATTGTTATAAGATACATTATTCCCAAAAACTTCAAAGGTGTGTCCATACCCATTGCAAATTTCACAAGTAGGGGTTTGATAAGCTTCCACCATAGGAGGTGCATAAGACCCACTAGCTTCATTCATATGATGGCCTTGACTTTGATTGTGAGCTTTTTGAAGCTCGGCAAAACCCTTAGTAAAAGTTTGCGTGAGCAAATCAATCTTGGCATTGGTATCCGCATTTGAAATGTTCTCACTTGGGTATTTAGAACTCCTCCTCAAGCTATTTCCTCTAGTTACATAGCTAGACTCCGACTCAGCCATTTTTTTAATCAATGTCGCCCCTTGTTGGTCATTCAAATGATCGAAACTTCCCCCCGCGGAAGCATTCACCATAGCCTTGGTTTGAGGGAGAAGAGTTTGATAGAATGTTTGAGTGACATACCAATCCGCTATGCCATGATGAGGGCAACGGGCAAGTAGATCAATGAATCGATCCCATGCCTCTCCTAAGGATTCTCCATGCTCTTGTTGGAAGGTTGTTATCTCATTTCTTAGCATTGCCGTTTTTTAGGCGGGGTAATACTTGCTTAGAAACTCCTTAGCTAAGGCATCCCAAGTGGTAAAAGTGTTTGGAGCATGGTTATTCAACCACCTCTCCGCCCGGTCTTTGAGATAAAATGGGAACAACATTAGACAAAGGGTTTCCTCGGGCACACCATTTCTCTTCATGATTGCCACTCTACTTTTGAACTTCCTCAAGTGAGCATGAGTATCCTCATCGGGAAGGCCTCCAAAGCTATCCCGCTCAATTGAACTCATTTGAGCCGGGTGTATCTCAAAGTTATTTGGGGCCAAGACACCGAAATTGATTGGAGATTGGGTATCATCATGATTGGGTCGGTTACGGTCACGTAAAGTAGTCATTTGTGGTTGATTTTGTTGTTGAGGTGTTGTAGGTGGTGAAATTGGTGGGGTGTTTTGTAGTGTATTGTAGAAGGGGTTTTCGAATATGGGTTCAATGGTGTCGTTTTGTGGGTGATCGGTTGTTGGGGTGGATGTAGAAGCGGTAGAAGTATTGGCTTGATGACGGCTAACCGTTCTTGAATTCCTAACCCGAGCGAGTTTATTAGCTCGGAGAGTCCTAAATAACCTTTTGGGCTCCGGATGGCTCAAGAACAATCCTTCACCTCTAGGCATGCACTCAAAGCAACTCAAAAACAAGTTAGACTCCTAGTGTGTTTTTGGGCACACTAGGGAAAGACAATAATGCAAGGCACTCTACAAATAATCTAACAACTAAACACCAACAAAAACAACAAGTAACTTGACTAAATCTAAGACACAAAACAAACTATGAGTTTCCTTACGCCATCCCCGGCAACGGCGCCATTTGATGAGCGATTTGTCGCGTACCGCTCAAGCAAAAACAATTTATAAAACCCAACTAATGCGATAGCGGAAGTCGGGGTCGAACCACAAGGATGAAGGGGTCAACTACAAGTTTGAATGAGTCCTATTCTAGCCTAATAAGAGTTGGATGGGAAGATCAACTAAGAACTAGAAAATGCAAGAAATTGCTAAGATGATATGGGCAAAAACAATTAATGGGAAAACTAAGGTAAAAGGTTCGCCTTAGGGGGATTAATGGGTTAGTAAAGTTATTAGCAAACGGATAATAAGTTTGAGTAGAATTAATTGCTAATGTCTCAACAATTAATAATCATCAACAAAGCCATCGCATTTGTCTCAAATCACTCATATAAACACTAATCTAATCATCTCTACCACCGTCGCTTAAGAGATAATCAAACGATACTTGATAAAGTGGGTAACTTTCGTTTACACAATTCATCAAACACCTAGTGTGCATATGGGTAATACTCAATTTATTACCACAAGTCTACTAATTACCCAACTAATTATCCCACATAATCCTCCCTTAGGCTCCCCCTAAACCCTAGAGGGAGACTACTCACTCATGTTATAGGAAATCAAACAACTAAAGACTAGGAATAATGAAATGAACATCATACTATGACAATGATTAATTATAACAATCAATTGATAAATAATCAACTAGAAGTGAAAATAAATTGCATAAACAACAAAAAGATGAGAAATTTATACCAACAATGCTTGTATTAATGAATAGGGAGAATGTCTTCACCCAAAATCTTCAATACAAACCCAAAACTATGATAGTTCTACTAAGAAAGACTAAATCTACTAACTTGAATTGAGAAATTGAACTTAATTAAGGAACGATTAGGAGAGTAATTAATGAGTAATCGAGGTTACAAAATTTCTAGGGTTTTGTGCTAATAGTTCATCAAAAAGCTGCTTACAAAAATTAGGGGAAGGGTATATATAGGTATCTCAAAATTAAGAAAGAAAAATAGATGAGGGGGCGAAAATGCGGAGTTGTGTTCCTGGCCGGTCGACCGGCCGCCGGCCCTCTGACCGGCCTGGAGCACATCAGTAACTTCCTTCTTCTCATCTTCAAAAAACATTCTAAGTATGAGAAATGTGTTCCCAGCCGGGTGACCGGCCGCCGGCCTCGCACCGGCCTGGAGCACTATATAATCCTCGGATGTTTTTTGATGTAGCGCGAGCCGGGTGGTAGGCCGGCCGCCGGGTGCCCGGCCGGCGCTACCTGGCCTATTTCTCCTCCTTCTCTTTTTCCATTCTTTGGGGGGTGATGGTCTGAGCCGGGTGGCCATCCGCCGGTCGGAGGACCGGCCTGCGCCACCTGGGGCTTCCTCACTTCATTCTTCTTCTCATCTCCGAATCCCGACTCATGCAAGGCCTTTATGCTCCGATTTCTTCATTTCCGCCTTAATTCCTACAAATTGAGATCAACATTCATAGCACGGGAAATCGGGAGGCAAAATGCAATTAAAGGCACAAATATCCGTGTAAACGGACCAAAATGGGGACGAAAATGAGAGGAAAAATGTAACTAATTAAATGCTTATCAGAACCTCGGACATTGGGGGTAGGTAAGGGACTAAGTACACCTCGAAACTCGGGCTAAGAAACAATTAAAAACGAACTCAAAATCGTTCCGAAATCAAGCTAAAAGGCCGTTGTAAAATCGCAAAATATGATTTTTCAAATCAAATCAAAATAAAACGATTAAATACGAGACCGTAATTCAAATATTGATTTTTTCAAATCAAAACTTTTCAAATATTAAAATGAAAAGTTCAACTAAATTATGTTCCATAATTTATAAAAGCGTAAATTCAATTTAAGCTCGAAAATCCAAATCGGAAATAAATTTCATTTATTTCAAAAGAAACTTTATCCCGAATAATATAAATTTCATTTAAATTAATAAAATATTTGGCTAACTTAAAAATAATCCATTTTAAATTAGTAAAAACCGTCAAATCGTTCCACTTTACATCATAGAGAACATATTTTTCAACTAAATACCGTCAGTGAAATTCCATGTATCCTTGTATTCTAACATTTTTTCATCGTTACTAAAAATTTATTTTCGCATCTAACACTTTTTTTTATTTATGCTTTATTTATGTTGTCTAATTATAAGTCGAATATCGATCGTATCTCATGGATATGGTTCGATATAAGACGATCAATGATTCAAATTCGATTTAATCAATAGATCGAATTTGATCCTTTGTATATAGTTAGTAATCATCTAGTGTAATTCGTTTATTTTGTTAATTAGATTTTGTAAATT
Organism: Heliosperma pusillum; assembly: GCA_022085475.1. NCBI lineage: Eukaryota > Viridiplantae > Streptophyta > Magnoliopsida > Caryophyllales > Caryophyllaceae > Heliosperma > Heliosperma pusillum. The sequence goes on from JAIUZE010046575.1 coordinate 49,107, forward strand.
GTCTAAAATAATTTTAACTAATTTTTAAAGTAACTTTGCAATGAAATTAAATGATCAATGGAGAAGAAAATATGATTTAGATTAAGGTGGAATGACATTCAACTTTTTATTATCATATTTTGAGTAACCTTGAGATAATTAGCATTTAATTTAATTTATTAACCAATTAAAGGTTTTAATTATTTTAATTTCCAAATTATTAATTTTATTTAATTTATTCAACGTAAAATTTAGTATTTAGTAACCTTAATAACTATATACAAAGGATCAAATTCGTCATCGGGTGTTTGACGAGATTTCTATAAATGCTTAGTTAATTTATAGAAATGCTTTTTTATTTAAAAAAAACATTTTTAAGCTTTTTGAAAAAGAGTCGCCAACAAATTTTTAAATGGAATTTTGAAACCAATTTTAGAGATTTAAGTTCGTGTGAGATTACGTGTTGGGAAGTTGATTTAATTTCATTAAAGAACACTCAACCCCGCCCGTTACAATAACGGTCTCTACTAAGCAAAAGGATGGCTATTTGGAGCCGTACCACATGCAAATGCAACCATACAAATTAACCTTAACATGTGACATTCATTTTATGTCAATTTAATGCATTTAACTTCGTCAAAGCTATTTTAGCATGTGAAAGTTCATTTAAATTAACTAAGCCAACACGGTTCAAGAGGAGAGGGGAGTCGTTGAGATCTATCCTATTACAACCCGAGCATTTGATGCCGACTCAACATAAAAAGTAAAATACAACTCGATCTATATACAAAGGACTAACTAAGAGCCATAATTGATGTACATGACTTAAAATACAATATACAAATATATATAAAAAAACAACACAAAAATTAACTAGTTTGGATTTAGGCATAATTAATTCTAACTCTTCTTGATCCTCCATCTCATAAATATACTTCCAATTTACAAATATTTGACATGGCACAAAAAAATGACATAAATCCGACACAAAATTAACTGGTTAGGGTTTAGGCTTGATGACCCATTTATGTAAGTGATCGAGTCGAGACGAGATTCAATTAGGTTGTGTTTGGGTTAAAGGATTTTTGACCCGTTTACATGTAACACGAACACGAACCTGACACGAGATGATCTATTTATCAAGTCGACTAATTATGCTAAGCTATTGGAAAATAAGGATTCACTCCATTATCTCAAAAGTAATGTTCAATACTTCTAATATATTTATTTTAATATATTATTTCTCCTACACACCCCCTTATATACTAAGAGAATAAAAATTCTCCAAAGTTTTTCCTCCAAAACGCATCCAGCTAAAAAAAGGAAATAAAAGACTTCTTTTAATAAATTATTATCATTCCATCAAAGCATAGTCTTCTAATCAAATAATAACCATCAAAATATAATCTTTTAATCAAATAATAATATTTTCATTTAAATCTAATTATAATCTTTTAACTAAGATAAAATTAATTCGATATAATTTTATAAACTATAAATTTCAAATATATTAAAAAATGACTTAACGCCTACTTCATATAAAACAAAACCTTAAACTGATATTATTAACTTCGTGAAAAAAAAACCATTAAAATAAGTTGAGAAAAATTATACAGTAAATTGTAATCATTAGTTTTATGGTAAATGTTTTTTTCTTCAATTAAATATACATTTTATATCTTTATTAAACTCTCTTGATTTGTTCAAAGTTCATTTTTTTTCTCATATCGAAATACAATGAAGTGTAATGACGAGTCAATTCAAAATATATACAGATATAGTTACCATTCATTACTTAAAATTGTGCATTGTGATGGTTGAAAACTACTTCCTCTGTTCCATAGAATAGTTTACGTATTCCATTTTAGGCCGTTTCACTTAGTTCTTTACGTTTTTTTATGGACACCAATAATTATGATAAATTACCATACTATCCTTGTAAAAGTAGGTACCCCACTTGTTTTCACCCATTCTTAATACAACAAACAAAAGCAACTTATAAGAGGGCAATTTGGTAAACTAACATATGTAAAAGTAGGTAACCCACTTATTTTCACTAATTCTTAATATTTGTGCAAAAAGCAAACGTAAACAATTTTATGTAACGGAGGAAGTATTGGAGAAAGAAAGAAATAGAAATGATCCAAAATTATTTAGAGTTGCCCATTATTTATGTATTCGAGTAAGGCCCTGTTCTTTTGGACTTAAACTCAGCCCCTTTAAGTTCAGTTCAGCTCCTATAAGTTCAGTTCAGCTCCTATAAGTTCAGTTCAGTTCAGTTCAGCTCCAATAAGTTCAGTTCAGCTCCTATAAGTTCAGTTCAGTTCAGCTCCTACAAGTTCAGTTCAGTTCAGCTCCTATAAGTTCAGTTCAGCTCTTATAAGTTCAGTTCAGAAAAATTCAATTCTTACAAATTAAGTTCAGAAAAGTTATACGGAATATATTATTTATGAAAACCTATATAAAAACATTTGACATTAATTAGTGGAATGACATTTGGTCAATTGAAAAAAAGGTGGGTGTTAAAAAACACGCCCCGAATGTCACAAAAGTATCAAATGTCTATTATTGTTTTATACATTCACACTCCATAATTTTATAAGGATGCATACTCTTGGAATACCTATTATACAACATGACGTGAATATTTAAGGAACAGTAGATTTGGGCATGTTTGATGATAAGCGGAAAAACCATGTTCAAGGTACGAAACAAGATAGTAAAAAACATTTGGCGAGGCAATAGATTCGTTGTTACGAGTGATAGTGAAGATAAAGAAGAAAGTGATGAGGAAGACGATGATATGGAAATAAATGGTTAGAAAACGATGTAATATGTGATTTATTTTTTTATCGTAATGTAAACGTAGTAATCTATTTGAACAAACCAATATACATAAATCAGAATTATGTTATTATCTTACCTTATATTTTAGAGTATACTTTTTTTATGAGATTCATTTCCAAAAGATAAAGATACAGATAAGATGATGTCAACGTAGTAATCTATTTGAACAAACCAATGTATATAAATCGGAATTATGTTATTATCTTACCTTATGTAATAAAGTTCAGTTTAGTAAATTTTAGATTCTATAAATTCTATTCAATTAAGTAAAATTAAGTTCAGAAAAGTTCAGATCCTATAAGTTTAGTTCAGTTCAGTTCAGCTCCTATAAGTTCAGTTCAGCTCTTATAAGTTCAGTTCAGTTCAACTCTTATAAGTTCAGTTCAACTCCTATAAGTTCAGTTCAGTTCAGTTCAACTCCTATAAGTTCAGTTCAGCTCATATAAGTTCAGTTCAGTTCAATTCAGCTCCTATTCAGCCCAAAAGATCAGGGCCTAAGGCCCTGTTCATTTGGACTTAATTTCAGTTCTTATAAGTTCAGTTCAACTTCATTAAGTTCAGTTCAGCTCTATTAAGTTCAGTTCAGTTCAGTTCAGCTCTATTAAGTTCAGTTCAGTTCAGTTCAATTCAGTTCAGATTACTTTTATTTCAACATTATTATGATTATTATTCTTATCATTGTTATTATTATGTTAATTCATTTAATATTGTTATTATTATTATATTTATATTTTTAAAAATTTATTTTATTACTATTAAATCACCGTTATAATTATTCTTTATATCATTATATTTATGTTTAATATATTTATTTATTCTTATATTATTACGATTAATGGAAATATTAGTATTATTAATATTTATTAATATTGTATTTTATATTTTATTGATATATTCATTATTACGAATATTGTTAGAAAAATATTTATTATTATTATTATTAATAATATTAATATTATTATTAATAATAGTAATAATTATTATTATTATTATTATTATTATTATAATGTATTAATATATTATTATTAGACCTATTATTATTATTAATAATTATATTTACTTTATTACTATTTATATTATTTATATTTTTTTTAGTTACTATTGTTAATATATTTATTACTATATTATATTGTTATTAATAATGTTATCATTTATATTAGTATTTTATTATTATAATATTTATTCTTATATTATTGTTTTATTTTTTTATACATTTGATTAGATTATTATTAAATAATATTAATATAATAATATTATTAATAATGATTTATATTATTATAATATTAATTATTATTATTATTATTATTATAAATTATAAATTATGTTTTATATTATTGTTTATATAATTATATAATTATATTATACTTATCATATTTATTTTTTAGTTACTTAATATTTATTACTATAATTAATAATGTTATCATTCATATTAATATTATATTTTTTTATTATATTACTATAATATTTTTTTATATCTTATTTGATTATTATTATTAGATTATATTAATATAATATTATTATTACTAATGATTAATAGTAGTAGTAGTAATAATAATAATAATAATAATAATAATAATAATAATAATAATAATAATAATAATAATAATAATAATAATAATAATAATAATAATAATAATAATAATATTGTTATCTTTTTATTATTTTTGTTCAATTAAGTTCAGTTTAGTTCAGCTCCATTAAGTTCAGTTCAGTTCAGCTCTATTAAGTTCAGTTCAGTTCAGTTCAGCTCCATTAAGTTCAGTTCAGTTCAGTTCAGACAAATTCAGTCCAAAAGAACAGAGGGACTGGTGTGTGACGTTGGTGGAAGGTACGGCGGTTCTGGTTGTGCGCGGTAGTCAGGGGACTGGTGTGTGACGGTAAGGCGATGAGGGTGGTCGTCACGGTGGAGCGCTGAGGATGGTTGTGACGGACGTTAGCGAGGTGCAATTGGCTAAAGGGTTGTATCATTTGTGGTAGTGTTAAATAACAGTGGTAGAGAAATGTCGGGAACTTGGATCGACTTGCTAATGCTTATGTTGATGAGGTTGTTTGTTACCATGGTGTTCCCAAGGAAAACATTTCCGACCGTGATCCGAGGTTTTGTTCGAGGTTTTGGAAGGCTTTAAAAAAGCCTTGGGTAGCAAATTATTGATGAGTACCGCTTTTCATACCGCAACCGATGGTCAAACCGAGAGAACCATTCAAACCCATGAAGACCTTTTGCGAGCATGTGCCCTTGCCTTCCAAGCTACTTGGGAGAATAGCCTAGCTTTGGTGGAATTTTCCTACAACAATAGTAATCATGCACATACCAAGATGACACCTTATGAAGCCCTTTATGGAAGGTAGTGCCGTAGCCCTATTTGTTGGGACCAATTGAGTGATGTTCGTGATTTGGGCCCCGAAAACCTTGTGGGAACGATTGACCATGTGAAGATCATAGGTGAGAGGATGAAAGTTGCTCAAGATCGCCAAATGTCTTATGTCGATACCCGAAGAAGACCATTGGAATTTGAAGTTGGTGACAAGGTCTTCTTGAAGGTGTCCCCTATTAAAGGGTGTGAAACAGTTTGGAGTGAAAGGGAAGTTGAGTTCAAAGTACATTGGACCCTTTGAGATTGTGAAAACGATTTGAGTTGTGACTTACAAATTGGATTTGCACCCGAATTTGGGCAAAGTTCATGATGATTTCCACGTTTCTCAACTTAAGAAGTACATAAGCGACCCGAGCCATGTGTTGCAAAATGAAGTTCCCGAGCTCAAGCCTAGTTTGACTTTCGAAGAGAAGTCGATCCCGATTTTGGATAGGAAGGATAAGAAATTGAGAAGCAAAGTGATACCCCTAATGAAAGTGTTATGGAAGTGTGTAGTAGTGGAAGACGAGACTTCGGTGACAGAAGCTTCAATGCGTGACAAGTTGTAATACCCGACATTTTAGGGACATTTCACCAGCCTTTGACCTTACAAAAATATCTATAGGATGGTATTTGAGGGAGTCACTACTCTTCAGCAGAGAGTACTCGACCTAGTGCAGCTTACTCAACCGACTGCCTCCTTACTCGGTCGAGTGTGACAGAGTCAGGCCGCGAATAATAAATATCGGGATGTTATTACGTGAAATCATTATTTCTTCAAAACATTTCCTTCTCTCTCTAAACCTAAACATAATCCCTCCATATCTCCCTAAACCCTACCACCCTATGGGACTATCACCTGGGGAATCACCGTGGGAGCCTAGCGGTAAGCGTTACCGCCTCGCCTTTAGAGGATAACTAGCCTGACCAAGTTCGTATTGGAGATCTTATTTGTGTATGTACGTGTTAGTGTTGCATTGGATGTTGACTGTGCGCAGGAACGCTAAAAGTAGGATTTCCTACTCAATATTTCATAAGTTAATCTTTGTCATGAGATGTGTTACTATTGTGATGATGATGATGGTTACTAATGTGATTATGATATGTGTTACTATTGTGATGATGATGATGGTTACTATTGTGATGATGACGGTGTTCGAGTTGGAGGTTCGAGTTGTGTTACTTGGTTACTATTTTGGTGATCCGCCGGGAGATGGATCACACCCCGAGTTCGCCTCTTGTAGCTCTTCCGCTGCGAAGGGAATTTGAACATTAATGTTTCGAGAATCTCGCTGCAGTGAGATGGAATATCGATGCCCACTGCTGCGGTCTGGGGTCAATAGGTGATTTTGCAGGTCAGGGTGGTAGCCTGATGCTGCTAAGGTGACCGCTGCAGAGGGCCTTCAATTTCTTTTACTTAGGTTTTACTTTGTTGTCTGGTACACTGATTGGTATATGTTTTTACTGACCCCTTTGTTGTTGAACTGAGACGATCCATTGGGGAATGGGGAGCAGAGTGACTACAGGATTACGTTCGTGATAATTTGGGGATAGGTGGCATGGGAAGAGTCGATGACCACGTTCACTGTTGCAGAGTCTAGAGTTTATGAGTCTGTTTCTTTATTGTCTTATGATTTTCACTTGCTCGGGCAACCGAGATGCTAGCGCCCTTATTTACCAAGGAAGGTCTTGCCAAAGGCTCCTTGGAAAGTGGGGGTGTTACAAAGTAGTATCAGAGCGACGATTTTAGAATCTAAAACCAATGAACCCAATGAACGCCGGCGTATCAAATAAAATGAACCTGTTGTGTGTGTGTGTTAGGACCCTCTATGTTGATTTTGGGTGAGAAGGCGCCCTCATTTCGAGTTCCCGGCCCTAACATGCTTAAGCCGGAAACGCCGTAAATGGGTAGGAAATTGTGGTGAAGTGGATATATGGTATAATTGATGTGTAAGCATGTGTAAATCTATACGTCATGAGTGCAAGTATGTGGGTGACGGGATGAATGTGAAATGTTTTACCTAATGAGAAACCATGGGTATGAGATGTGTTGTCGTGAGAAATATAGGGTGACATGTTTTTGAAGTGAATTACCAATACCGAATACTCGTGAGAAATAAGTATGTGATATGAATGTAATGAGATAAGCCTTGGTTAAATCGTATGGTTGTACTAATAGTTTTGTTGTGCTCTATGAGGGTGAAATTATTTGAGTTTATTGATGTGCGAGAATTGTCGTGGTAGGAACTAGTGAAATAATGACTAACGCACGACGAGCTCAGGGATTATGCCCTGAACTCCGAGCGCTATTGCTGATGTTCCTTGAAAGTTAATCGTTTTTAGCCTAAAATATTTCTTTTTCTAAATGCTTTAGGTTGACGTGAGACCGCGTATGGTTAACTCGAGCGAGTGCCTAAGACACTCGAGCGAGTGCCTGTATTGAAGGAAAGCAATTTCGTATCAGACTCAGACATTCGACCGAGTGTCAGGGACACTCGACCGAGTTGTACTCGAGCGAGTACAGTCGGCACTCAACCGAGTACCTTAAATAAACCCAGTTCCGCGATTTTGAATTTTGAAACCCTATATCCCCAATTTCTTCTCTATTTCGACACAATTACAAATTCACTTAACATAAAAACTCTCCAACTCCTTTTCACTCTTTCAAACCGTAGATTTACTCTAACTACCTTCCGGAGCGTCTTCTTTGCTAGTCTTGTACTTCCATCTTTCGCTCAATCAAGGTAAACTTTTGTTTTTCTTCCTCTTTAGTAAAGAATAGGTAGTGGGTTAGTAGAGTTAGTGAATCTTCATATCCCTTCTTGAATTCCCTCCTATTGTTGTTTAATTGTTATAAATCCATAGTAACTTTGAACTAATTGATGGAATAGTATAAAAGTTTTCCCCAAAACCGGTAGTTGTCCCACTTTATAGGCTAGAGTTGTGGAAATCTGAAAATTTGTGTTAAAGCTTTTTCATGGTGTTATCGATTTCGATTTTTACAACCCTCTCACCTTTTTAAAGTTCTTCTTTTCGGGTTTTGAATGATAAAGAGACCGTCGTAAACTGAACTTTCCAAGTTTAAAATTTTGAAACTTCTCAAAGACGCTTGTTTATAATGAATGCGGGAAACTTTTGTGAATGCAATTTGCAGATGCCTAGAGCCGGAGCTGCACCAAACAAGAGGACTCATTCCGCAACCACGACCACGAGAGAGAAATCTAGCCAACCGGTTGTGTGATACACGGGACCCGCGATCACGTGCCTCGGCGAGGAGGAGGCGCGATGTGGCGTTGTATTGAATACGCGTTTGTGGAGTCGCCACCAACTTTTGTGGGAATTTGGAAGCGTTCGAATACTTCATGTCATGTCAAGACACAAAGTAATGACATGAACCTTAAGAACTCGCTACCCTTAGCATTCTATGTCTAAAATGACTCTTGTGGATGCCAATGAACATGGGTGCTCACGTAGATCTGGAGTAAGGGGTGAGGGTACGTATTAGAAAGCTCTTTTGATCGAACACCTAATCCCGCCCGTCTCGATAGCGACCTCTACTAATGGTTAAAGAAACTCTTCTGTTATCGATGTGTTGTCGGTTATATGCATGCTATGCAACATCCAGGTTTTGATCCTAGCACGTGAGTTAAGACTAATCGGTAGACATGTATTTTAGCAATTAATTAGGTCAAAGTAAGGTTTAGATTCAATTGACAAGTGAAAAAGTAATAATCATACAATGATTACAAGAGAATAAATTACAAAGATTACAACGGATTCGAGGGATCTATGTCGGAAATATGTTTGAAAGACGAATTTTGAAAGAAAGAAAATAAATAAGAAAACTTAAAAACAAAGTTAAAAGAATCAGATAAACAATGATAATACGATTAATAGTCGATTTATTTAACGAATTAAACTACGTCGAAGCGAACCAGGAAATTCAGAGATAGAAAACAACCCAGAATAGGCGAAGTTGGTGGTGTGTCCTTTGGAAAAGGCACACCCTTTCCTGCGTCTGTTCTTGAGCTGGTTTCTGGCTGTGAAGCCAGATTCGCGATTATTTAGTGTTCATTTGTATGTTTACGGTTTATTATTGATCTACAAGTCGAATTGTAGTATTTTAATTGATTTTAACTATACTAAACTATATCAAAGACGGATCTAAGGACTAGATATGAACGAGTCTAACCTTCTAAGACACGATCTTAAATTAAAGACGACAAAAACCCACTAATATCGACTATTAGGGATCTAAGTCAAGAACTAGATAAATAAATATGAAGTAATGTTAAAAGGTAATTTATGAAAGACTAATAAAAAAGGTTTAAATATGGAACTTGAATCCGACATGAATCTTACATAATTTATACAATACAAAAGATAAAATAAAGTACAAGATGAGATTATTACACCCTCAGACTAACATGTTTGACGAAACGAGTTAACTAAGATGTCTTTTAGCGATAGCTCGACTCGATGTAATGAAAGTGCCCTCAAAAGAGGAAATTGAAATTGATTAAAGGTGCTCACGGAGATCTGGAGTAAGGGATGGGGGTACGCATTAGGAAGCTCTTTTGATCGAACACCTAATCCCGCCTGCCTCGATAGCGGCCTCTACTAATGGTTAAATAAACTCTTCTGTTATCGATGTGTTGTCGGTTATATGCATGTTATGCAACATCCAAGTTTTGATCCTATCATGTGATTTAAGACTGAAAGTCCTAGACCTCTAATTAGACTCCTTTAACTAGTTCATTAAATTACATTAACTTAATGTTTTAGGATCTAGTTATCATTCATGCAAATATAAAAGCATAAAATAAAAGATAAGACGAAAATATCCTAACATTGGGAATTTTGATTAAATAGGGGCACAATTAGAACTGCTTCTTATTGTTCTTGAGCTATATGAATAAAGGATGATCCTCCAAAAATTAATCTTCAAACTAGAACATCTCCTCCAAGTTGCACCCAAGATGGTACCCAAAATAATCTAAACTTATTATTAACTAGATAATAAGTAAAGATATAATACTACTAAAATTAGTATATTACTACTCTAGTAATATGTAGAGAATATTCGTGTATAGATTAGTTTTAGAGAGATGTAGGAGGTTTTTAGTGAGAAGATGTGAATAAAAATGAAGAATCAAGTGAAGAGGAAAAATGAGCAACAAATGCTCCTTTTAAAGGTATTTGGCCGGCACCACTAAGCCCCAAAGTGGGTGATTTTATTCTTATTTTATTTACATGCATAATGGTAGAGTATGAGATTGTACAATGATAATGATCATGTGTCATACATGTCATAATCCTATGGTGAAATGTGGAATTAGTAGAGAATAAACACATTTGTTTTCTACTAGCTAAAACCGGTCCACATGTGTGTAATATGGACCATTTTGATTTTTGATATTTGTCCCACAAATACTTAGTAATCATATGCTTAGTTATCTTGTATAATTAAGTGTTAATTTGATCATATAACAATTATACGACTCAAATTAATAAATAATATTTACTTAACTTTTAAGTGATATTTTACCATTATATCAATAAATAATGGGTCCCACAATGCCCAGTTAATATTTTTTACAACATTTTGTAAATATAATTAACTAACTACCTCTACCTCAATATATATATATATATATATATATATATAAAACCTCAACTAATTTAGTAAATTCACGATTAATTACTAAACTAGATTTTATTTAATCATATTAAAATAAGATATAAATTTATTAGTCAATTATCGTATAATTGAATAATAATACTTAATTGAATTGGAGTTCCAAACTCAATTTCTAACAATTAACTCTCATAACTAAAAGTACATATCAAATATATGTCATGTGCTATTTAAGTGTATCATATACAAATAATGAGTTATACTATTTGGGTTTCATCCTATAGGTGTGACCGAAAGGGATCAGTTGTTCACCGTCGTCATACGACAATAACGTCTAACTCTAGTTAGCTGAGCGTTATCGATTTACGTTAATCAACTCACGTGGAGTATCAAAATATACTAATCATGACACGTATATTCCAAATGAGTTTCATTATATATATACACTATTGTGAAGGACACTTATTCCAACATCCTCCCACTTGTCCGATACAAGTTGTGCATGTAGTAATACTATTGTGGAGGACCCTTACTCCAACAATATTTTACTTGTCTCAACAAGTTGTGCGCTACCAATTCTCTTGTCTCTTTTGCGTCACATCCTCCAACTCATCACAAGGTGTCTTTCAGGTCGCACTTGTGATTTAATATTTATATATTGAGTGGTTTTTTTTTATCTGGAGAGTAACTGTCTGACCGGAAAATCTACTAGAGATCACTTCCGAGCGTGGCCACGCATATCCAGTCACTACTCCTCAAGTAGCCCGAAAATGTTAATACCCAACGTGGGTGGACAATTCCTGTTGCCCATCTTACACTGTATAATGCAGATCACCATGACCCAGAAGATGCCCATCGGCCTCCTTTCACGGCACGATCAAGGAAAAAACCAAAGTCAATCGAAAACTACACCGACTCAGGTAAATGGTCGCCGGTCTAAAGAATCGACTCTTAGGAATAAATTAGAAATCCCCGCCACGACCAGGCTTCAATAATTTTGATAAGGGACTCTACTATGGTCACTGCCAACAGAGTGTCTCCACAGTCTGTCCATGTAAACGACCAGTCATCTCCATGACCCCATGATGCTGAACCAACCATCGATCGACATACAATCTAGTCACTTCGAGATGTCACCTCATATAAGTGACTAGGGACAAAACACTAAGTTCATCCTATTCACTTGAATTGGGTTCAACTTTTCTTTCAACCAATTCGGATAAACAAAATATTAAAATTTAGTCAAACTAAATAAAGGAGTTTTTAATGAAACTCTAACAATGAATGCGATTATCATATATGGAAAAATTGATACGCTGTCAATAATTTCACATCCCATAATCTCCAGCAATTCAGGTCGGTGAGTGTGACACCCTCAAATTTGCGGAAAGAAAAAAAATAATTTAAATACATAAAGAAGGTGTCATAAATAAAAAGGGTCATTACAAAACGGAAATAATATTATACAATAAAAAGTATTTGAAACGGGAGACATATCTCCCGTATAAATACAGAAATAAAAGAGTGTATAATAATATACAATCTAAGAACCGAATATAGGTCCAAGGTAATACTTCGCTCGCTAGCTCGTCAATGTACCCAATGTATGCATTCACCACCTGTTCGACCGCATTAAATATAAACACGGAAGCCACAGTCAGTGGGGAGTAACTCCGAGTCCTCCCAGCCACGAAATGTCGAGTTTAATGAAACATGAATAACATAAAAGCAATGTATATGGAAAATACAAAACTTAAACATATATGATATGCTTTTCATGTTATGAAACAGATAACTAACAAATAACCTAGCATGTGAAAGCTATCATGTGAAACCGATAATAAACTATAACTCGAGGTAGGGAAGCTGGTATGCTAGCTCAGAGGTTCCTCTCAGAAACATGGCCATGATACACTCAAACCCTAATCAACACGTAATCATGTGAATCAGTTAACAATCGGTAATCCAAACTCTATCAATCCTAGCCGGCTTGCATCTCACCTTCTAGAACTCATAGAATCATACAAACATGAAAGACCAATACTTCTACAAACAGGCATAAGTTCCTAGTACAGTCAATAGTCGACTTCTGTAACTCGAGGCTATACCACAAGGTAGGAAAACATCCTAGTCCTAGACTGATCAGACCTAGCGACAACAGCTATTCCATTCCCCGTCTCGTGACCAGAAGTACACAAGAAACTCTACTAGGCGACCCCCTAAGCAGAGATGGCTAGTACTTAAGCTGGCTCCAACCCCAAAACGGATTAGGTAACCATGCCCCGACTTGGATATAAACCCACCAATCCGGGACACAAAAGCTATTAACCATGAACTATATACTCGTTAAAGACAGTACGGACCTATCAATGTCATGGTCCAAGATACTCATTTAGAATTACAATGGACCGAACCAAACTAATATCTTAACTCAGAGGTTACCTTTAAAACATGGCCAAGATACGACTTAACATGCCATATAATCGTAATTCTCTATGGGTACTTAGTCAACACGACACCAACCATATAATTAAACAGTCACAGGAAAACATCCTATCATGTGACTAATTGCATATCAATAAAATCATATATCATATCGCCTCATATCTATTAAGGCTAATTCATTAATTAAATACAACCATACATGAAGACAAATCCCCGACCCGAGTCCCGCGACGGGTCATCAGTCAAATCGGGGCTGACTAGATCTTAGTTTGACCAAACCCGTTGGATCAAACCGGCTAGAAGCAGAGTCTTTATCACATAGACATAAAATCAACATATTCATTACATGTTATTTTATTACTACTTCTAACATGTGAATTATTATATCATACCCCAAAACCCGTTTGACTAAAAGGATATTAAATTAAACTACGATCTCGTCTTATAATTTCTAACATGTGAGAAATAATAATTTAATGAAAAACCTTTTTAATTAAATATTTTACTTATTAATATTTCTCGCTTGCTAATTATTACAAAACGCGATAAAAATGACGATAACTCAAAAACCGTCACAAGTCCCAAAGTGGGACCCACGGGCTGAGTTGGGCCGGACCCACATGGGCCTGGATGGGCCCCACGGCCTGTTTTGGGCTAAAATGGCTGATTTTACAATTTTTACTAAAACCGATTTCTAATATTTTCCCGCATGCTTAACATATTTAAAACCCGTCAAAACAACAATTAAACAATCAAACATCGACACAACCAAAGACCAAAACCCGGACCCACCAAGGACCAGCCCAGACCGGCTGGACCGGCTTGAACCGGTCTGACCAGCCTGAACCGCCGGTTCACAGACCACCATACCCGGCCACCTCCACGGCCACAACAACCACCACCCCAATTAAATTCTAACATGTTTTTAATTAACAAACATCCATTTTTAAACATCCAATTCAACCATCAATCATACAAAAATCATGATTATAATTAAATCATACTAACATGTCTAGAACACTAACATATTAAAAATTCCATACAACATATAAATCATACTACTTAACATGTTACTACTAAAAATCATTAGTAACCATAATATGAACTAAAACCTAAGAAACTAAGGCTATGTGACATTATATCGTCGAGTAACTCGGAATCGTTACCTTAGCTAGCTAAAATCAAGTAGCACCAAAATAATAAGAACCAAGAAAATAAGAAACCCGCATTCTAATCTTCCCCTAATATATACGAGTCACCAAACTCGTCTTCAAAATCTTCCCCTATAAGAAATGACAAGAAAAACATTATTAGAAGTAAAAATAGATTTTCCATAATTAAAGTGTTGAAAACGATTTTGACGGAATTGAAAATTAACCGTACTAGAAGATGGGGAGCGAAGAGGAGATCCTAGAAATATAAGTTAGGACGGATTTAATTAAGAAATGCAGGTTTTATGAAGGTTTTGCTCAAGAACGATGAAGAACGGATGAAGAACGCGAAGAACGCTCAAGAACGATTAAAGAAAGTGATATTTTGATCTTAATTTGATTTGTTGAAAAATGAAAAGTTGTTTGTGAGTAAAGTGGAGTGTGTGAGCCGTGAGTGTATAGAGCAAAATAGTGAGTTGGGTTTGAAATTGTTGTTATGGAATCGACCCGGCATAATAATTATATTACCGTAATTAATTAGATATTAAGTTAATTGAATTAAATATCAAGATATTATGTTATTATAATGAAAAGAAATAAAATATCAAGGCTAAGAGAGGAAGAAAAACCGTGTGGTATGGGTGATATAGGGTCAGTTTTGTAAACGATTTGCGTAATTTTCGTTAACTGATCGATAAAGTAAATAAATATCTAGATATTATTATTAGTTTAATCAAAAGAATTAAAATATCTTATGTGAGTGGAAAACGATGACCTGGGCGCGTGACTCATGCCAAAGTCGAGTTTCGATGTTTTTTGCGCGCATTACGATGCGTCGGGCAGAGTTAAATGACGTTCGGTTGGTAAAACGTTAAACGTATTCTTAAATTCCGAATAAATTCAAACTTAATTATATTAAATTATGATACTTCTTAATCAATTTAAATAAACAATAAATCAAAAATATTATTTTTGTTAAATAAAAATTCGAGTCTTCAATACTTATGAGACGAGTCGGGGAAAAAGTAACGGAAGTCAAAGGTGAGAAAAGTCGAAGAGAAAAAGTCGAGAAAAATCAAAGATGACTTAAAAGTCAAGAAAAGTTTAGGACGACTTAAAAGTCAAGAAAAGTCAATGACGACTTTTAAAAAAGTCAAGAAAAGTCAAAGACGACTTAAAAGTCAAGAAAAGTCAAAGATGACTAAAAACGGTCTTTTCATGGAATCCCTCAAAAATTCCAAATACGAACGCGGAATTTCAAAATAAGACTCGGAACAAAAATTCCTATTTTAAAAACGTAAGTTCTACTGAAAAGTGTTAGTAAATATTTTTACTAGAAAAATCGGGTATATTTCGGGTTGTTACAATCACCCCTCCTTTTAAAAAGTTTCGTCCTCGAAACTTAGAAGAAGGCAAGTAACGTATATGTAGGTCCATTTCAAAAACTGTTAAAAATATATTCTTAATAAAATTACAAGGTCTTATCACTGGGGCGGAAGGTTCTCGTCAGCTGTTAAGAACATCGACGTCCCAATTCAAAGACTTTAAAAGATACTTTTTCGCATCAATAAATGAGAAAACCAGTTACCGAACGTCTCCAATAACAAGTCTCAACACTTCTTGACGGTAAAATACTTGAAATTATAAAACATTTCTACAAACGATTAGTTCAAAAATTCTATAGTAAATGTAATCACACTACTATCTATACCTAAAATTTCTAACTAAAGTTTCTAATAATCTATCAATACGAGATGATAATTGATAGAAGGAACAAAATATTCGAAAGAATAAATCGAATAGAAAGAGAGAAAAACAGAGGAATGAATCACCATACTATCTTCCATCTATGACAATTCAAATGTCGATCTCAACTCGACAACACTAACTGCACCAGAATCTAGTCCTCAAGAGAGTGCAATATATCATAAATATTTTCAATCATCAGATTCTTACCAAAATATTTCATAAGCACTACACATCGCGTAAGAACTCCCAATTATTCAAATTCCATCAGAATCTTCTAAGGTCCATCGGTACGGTAAACTCCATAACTAACAACCCATGAAAGATTTATTACGAACTATAATCCTCTTAGCTCCATCAAAACTTTTATTGGAAACCACCCTCAAAATATTTATAATTTGGGAAACAATGCCGCTAACAATCCCAAAGTAAAGGAGACTTACTATGAAATCCTTTGATCCAATTTATTCCAAAATTCATTATCTTAAGTTATTAACAAATAACTTCCTCCCCTTCCAAAGTTAAAACACAAATCCTCAAAAGAGATTAGTCACCCAAATCTCATTTTACTTAACTTTTGCCAATCATAGGGCAATGCGACCGTAAATCAATTTATTTATCTATTCCAAACTCTCAATACACCAGTTTTCGCTTATGACGATATTCCTCAAGTTGTGCCATCCAAATCTTAATTCCTCAAAGTATTTATTCTCGTTAGGGTCCAACATTTAACGACAACAAATTCCCAAGTAACATAAAAAAATCATCCAACTTCCTAACCACAACTACAACTATCCTTAAGCTTATTTCGATCCTCAAAAAGATATTGCAACTTCTAGCTTTCATAATCTAGATCCCTAGGAGAGTTTCATCCTAAGTGTATCCTCAAATCCTTATAATCATCTAAACATGGAACTAGCTTAATATGATGGTTAAGTATCATATTCGAAACTCTTATTTACTCCAAAATAGACATATCATACGCATGGTCTTCAAACCAATACTAAACTTCTAAGTCCAAAAGACTAAATCACTAATGAGGTAAGAAGTCATAGCCAATTCCTTCGACCTTATACCATCGAATATCATGAACTATTACTCACAAGTCATGACAAGCATCAAGCTTTACAATTATTAAACATACTTCACCACACCTTCCTCAAGGACACCAACTCTCACCACCATATGGTGAAATTAGATCTATAACACCTTCCTCAAATCACACGTTCATTCTAACAAAACTAATATTCCACAAGATTCAAAGTTCTTCCGACTAAGTATAATATACCTCAAACCGATGGTTATGACATCCATAAAAATGTTACAAGAGGGAGGTAAGGATACTAATGCTAAGATGAAGGAACTATCAAGAGAAATTTTCAAGAGGAAAATAGGTTGGAAGAGAAAGTAGCACATAGATGGAAGGAAGAGGGCATAATACTATAAGGACGAGAGAATTCAAAGATGAAGAAAGAATTCACTTCCATTAGGCTTATAAATCTTCAAATCTTCGGTAGAGGATACTCCTTCTAGGTAATACATATTCCACCATAAGGCGTAATATTGCTCCTAGCAATCTGGCTAGCCACCCAAGCATAGCCTCCTTGGCAATTGTCTTCTTTATGAGGAAGGACCTGGTTGGTAGTAACAACGATCTCTTCTACACGAGGTCCAACCGTCTTCATAAGAACCAAAACAAATTAAGTTACTCCTAACAATTAGCATAAACAAATAGACTACAACATAAATCCTAATCTACCCATCCTACCATTCTATCTCACCAGTTCATTCTTTTATTAAGGTCAAGTTATATTATGCAAGGGTACACAAACGTGCGTCGGGAGCAAAAATGCTCTGATACCAACTGTGACACCCTCAAATTTGGAGAAAAGAAAAAAATAATTTAAATACATAACGAAGGGTGTCATAAATAAAAAGGTTCATACAAAACGGAAACTAATATTATACATAAAAATTATACAAGACGGGAGACATATCTCCCGTATAAATACGGAAATAAAAGAGTGTATAATAATATACAATCTAAGAACCGAATATAGGTCCAAGGTAATACTGCGCTCGCTAGCTCGTCAATGTACCCAATGTATGCATCACCACCTGTTCG
This sequence comes from Heliosperma pusillum, assembly GCA_022085475.1. NCBI lineage: Eukaryota > Viridiplantae > Streptophyta > Magnoliopsida > Caryophyllales > Caryophyllaceae > Heliosperma > Heliosperma pusillum. Next base: position 67,392 of record JAIUZE010046575.1, read on the forward strand.
ACCGCATTAAATATAAACACGGAAGCCACAGTCAGTGGGGAGTAACTCCGAGTTCTCCCAGCCACGAAATGTCGAGTTAAATGAAACATGAATAACATAAAAGCAATGTATATGGAAAATACAAAACTTAAACATATATGATATGCTTTTCATGTTATGAAACAGATAAATAACAAATAACCTAGCATGTGAAAGCTATCATGTGAAACCGATAATAAACTATAACTCGAGGTAGGGAAGCTGGTATGCTAGCTCAGAGGTTCCTCTCAGAAACATGGCCATGATACACTCAACCCTAATCAACACGTAATCATGTGAATCAGTTAACAACCGGTAATCCAAACTCTATCAATCCTAGCCGGCTTGCATCTCACCTTCTAGAACTCATAGAATCATACAAACATGAAAGACCAATACTTCTACAAACAGGCATAAGTTCTTAGGACAGTCAATAGTCGACTTCTGTAACTCGAGGCTATACCACAAGGTAGGAAAACATCATAGTCCTAGACTGATCAGACCTAGCGACAACAGCTATTCCATTCCCCGTCCCATGACATAACCGTCTATGAGAAACTCTACTAGGCGACCCCCTAAGCAGAGATGGCTAGTACTTAAGCTGACTCCAGTCCCAAAACGGAGCAGGCAGCCATGCCCCGACTTGGATATAAACCCACCAAGCCGAGACACAAAAGCTATCAAGCTGTGAACTCCATATGCTCGTTAAAGATAGTACGAGCCTATCAATGTCATGGTCCAAGCTACTCATTTAGAATTAGAATGGTCAAGACGCCATATATCCATAATTATCTATGGGTACTTAGTCAACACGACACCAACCATATAAACAAACAGTCACGGGAATACATCCTATCATGTGACTAATTGCATATAAATAATAATCAAATATCATATCGCCTCATATCTACTAAGGCTAATTCATTAATTAAATACAACCTTACTTGAAGACAAATCCCCGACGCGAGTCCCGCGACGGGTCATCAGTCAAAACGGGGCTGACTAGATCTTAGTTTGACCAAACCCGTTTGGTCAAACCGGCTAGAAACAGAGTCTTTATCACATAGACATAACATCAACATATTCATTACATGTTATATTATTAAAACTTCTAACATGTGAATTATTAACTTTTACTAAAACCCGCCTGACTTAAAGGATATAATTTTAAACTACGATCTCGTATTATAATTTCTAACATGTGAGAAATAATAACTTTATGAAAAACCTTTTTAATTAAATATTTTACTTATTAATATTTCTCGCTGGCTAATTATTACAAAACGCGATAAAAATGACGATAACTCAAAAACCGTCACAAGTCCCAAAGTGGGACCCACGGGCTGAGTTGGGCCGGACCCCACATGGGCCTGATTTGGGCCTCACGGCCTGATTTGGCTAAAATGGCTGTTTTGGCCTTTTCTTTTAACGGTTTTACTAAAAACCGTTTCTAATTAATTCCCGCATGCTTTAACATAATTAAAACCCGTCAAACAACAATTAAACAATCTAACATCGACCCAACCCAAAGACCAAATCCCGGACCCACCATGGACCAGCCCAGACCGGTCTGAACCGGCCTGGACCGGCCTGGTTTGGACCGGTTTCCAGCCACTGTTTCGGCCACCACTAAACAACCACC
>JAIUZE010046576.1:0-47774 GCA_022085475.1 Heliosperma pusillum
AGACCAAAACCCGGACCCACCATGGACCAGCCCAGAACGGTCTGAACCGGCCTGGACCGGCCTGGTTTGGACCGGTTTCCAGCCACTGTTTCGGCCACCACTAAACAACCACCCCAAATTGTTTCTTACATGTTTTAATTAATCAAACCATCATTTTAACAACCAATTTAACCATCCATCATACAACAATCATCATCATGAAGAAATCATAAAAATATAACAATAACAACCAACATGTTATAAAATCATAAAACACCATAATAACTACTACTTAACATGTTACTAACTAAAAATCATAAAATCATAATAATATGAACAAAACTAAAGATGAACCTAAACTAAAGAAAAAACCAAAGCTATGTAACATTTATCCGTCGAGTAACTCGGAATCGTTACCTTAGCTAGCTAAAATCAAGTAGCACCAAAATAATAAGAACTAAGAACTAAGAAAACCGTCTTCTAGTCTTCCCCTAATATATACGAGTCACCAAACTCGTCTTCAAAATCTTCCCCTATAAGAAATGACAAGAAAACATTATTAGAACTTAAAATATGATTTTCCATAATTAAAGTCTTGAAAGAAAGATTTTACGGAATTGAAAATAACCATACGTGAAGATGAGGAGCGAAGAGGAGAGGCAGAAATATAAATTAGGATGGGATTTTAATTAAGAAACGAAGATTTTATGAAGGTTTTTGCTCAAGAACGACGAAGAATGGATGAAGAACGACGAAGAACGTTCAAGAACGATGAAGAACGATTTATTTGATCTTAAGTTGATTTGTTGTAACATGAAAAGTTGTTTGTGAGTAAAGTGGGGTGAGGAGTGTCGTGTAATATAGAGCAAACTAGTGAGTTGGGTTTTGAAATTGTGTTTATGGAATTGACCCGGTATAATAATTATATTACCGTAATTAATTAGATATTAAGTTAATTGAATTAAATATCAAGATATTATGTTATTATAATGAAAAGAAATAAATATCAAGGCTAAGAGAGGAAGAAAAACCGTGTGGTATGGGTGATATCGGGTCAGTGTTGTAAACGATTTGCGTAATTTTTCGTTAACTGATCGATAAAGTTGAAAATATCTAAGATATTCTTATTAGTTTAATCAAAAGAATTAAACTATCTCATGTGAGGGGAAAACGATGACATGGGCGCGTGACTCATGCCAAAGTCGAGTTTCGATTTTGTTGCGCGCATTACGATGCGTCGGGAATAGTAAATGACGTTTTGTTAAAAAAAACCGTAAACGTTGATTCTTTAAATTCCGATAATATCAAAATAATTATATTAAATGATGATAAATCTTAATAAATCTAAATAAAATAAATCAAAAATATTATTTTTTTAAATAAAATTTCGGTCTTCATACTTATGAGACGAGTCGGGAAAAGTCAACGGAAGTCAAAGTTGACTGAAAAGTCGAGAAAAGTCGAAGATGACTTAAAAGTCAAGAAAAGTTTAGGACGACTTAAACGTCAAGAAAAGTCAATGACGACTTTTAAAAAGTCAAGAAAAGTCAAAGACGACTTAAAAGTCAAGAAAAGTCAAAGATGACTAAAAACGGTCTTTTCATGGAATCCCTCAACAATTCCAAATACGAACGCGGAATTTCAAAATAAGACTCAGAACAAAAATTCCTATTTTAAAAACTTAAGTTCTACTGAAAAGTGTTAGTAAATATTTTTACTAGAAAAATCGGGTATATTTCGGGTTGTTACAGTTGGCCTCCCGAATGTAATATCACTTCCTCACGGGAATGAAGGTCTAATATCACATCTTTAATAATACTTGAAATTTCTCACGAAATTTGTCAAGTACTACGTATTGAGTTAATAGCACATAAATTATCACTTTCAACTATCAGCTTTGAAATTCCTAAATAATTAGCTGCTTAAATGCCTTCTTTTAAAGCGAGGTTTTCTACTAGAAGATGCTAATAGATTTGCAATTCTTTGCTCCTAACAAAACGACGTTACTATTATGATCTCTTATACAATAACCTAAAGTAGTTTTATTCCCATATATTTCGATCTTTCAGAATTATTAGAAACACGTTTCTAGATTTCTCCCACTAAATTTCATCCTTACAAATCGTGTTTCTAAGATCCTTGCCTTTATCACGATTTTTAAGATCCTTATGTCTACTCTAATTCCAAACCTTAATACCATTAAGGCATAAATTAATAAGATTGTTGATATTGAAATGAACATTATTAAAGATAATTTCATTTCTATAAAACGATGCATTCAACCAAATGAAAATAATCTTATATGAATCAACTTTTGAAATTAAATTTTTGATAAATTTGAGTTTCATTAAACAAAACTTTGACTCCAAATATCATCAAATATTGCCAAAATTGCTAAAGCTAATAATGTTCATTTCTTCGATAACCAAACCAATCAAGGGACATTTGAAAAAAAAAAAGTGATATTTGTCTTCAATAGGATGATTGCACAAAACACAATGCGGTAGGACAATAATATGACTTTAAGAAGCCTACCTTTCGTAGGAAGGTCGTCAACACAAGCTTTTCAAAGAAAAAAAATTAACGAAGATAAATATTTAGTTTTCAAATTTAGTCAAATTTACATTAATCAAGACTTTGATCGAACAAACCTTGTACTAACCATACGTGTAACACCCACAAATGTACCCTATTTAATTTTAATAATATTATATTATTATTAATTAGCTTAATTTTAGATTTAATTTATATCTTCGTTTTTCCATGTCTAATTTGACAAATTCGAGTCCATATTTGGGCTCTACTCGAAATTTTATGTGAGTCGCACTTCATGACTCGCTAAGGGTCTTATTCTAAATCTCTACTCACATTTTGACCCACGTTTTCCTCACTTATCACTCCAATTTTTCAGCAACATTCCTTCATCTCCCCTCACCCAAACAAACACACTAAAACCCTACCTCTATTGTTGAGACACCCAAAACCTTCAAACACTTACAATATCATATCTCCCTCATTTCCTATCCAAATTCACTAAATTTTAGCTTATTCTTCCTAACTTCTTCTTCTCTTTCTAATAAGGTAATAAAAATCCCGTCTTTGTCACTTTCGTTTTCTCATCTTTTTCTCAAGGTGAAATAGTCATCTTTTTATATTAATTTGTAGGAGGAGACCTCCAAGATCCGGACCGGGACTACTATCTCGTGGAAGAAGAAGAAGGAAACTAATTTGAAGACGCTAAAAGGTAACGGTGAAGGGTTACTCGATATCTTTATGTGATTTAGGTGTTAATTGTAACATTTACTTGTGAAAGATGAGTTCTTGTGTAGGTAATAGTATAAATCTATGACTACAATATATTTAATTGTTGAATTGTATCTTGTATGTCCCAATTTGATGGAAAATTGGTGGTGTTGATGATGAATTACCTTCTTGTTGCTTAAACTCGTATTTAAGTCTTGAATGATAACTTAATTAAGCTTTTAATGTCATATGGAATGTTATGATGCTCATATGTTATGCTAAGTGGTGATTTATGATGGTTTATGTTGGTAATTACAAATGGGTAAGAACTTGTTTGGCTTAAACTTGAAGTTCGGATGAATTTTGGCTTGAAGCCTTGCGAATTTGAATAGGACCCAGACGGTTCCAGTTCAACCCGGACGGGTTTGATCCTTAAATACGAGCAGGACACTTTTAACCCGGACGGGTCCATCTCAACCCGGGCGGGTTAGGTCCAACCCGAGCGGGTTGGGTCCAACCCGGGTGGGTCGGGTTCGACCCTTTTTTCGTAAAAGGCTCATATCTCCTTCAATACTTATCTTTTTTGGGCGTGTGACCTACCGTTGGAACCGTAAGAGGATAAGCTATCACCCCCATTTTGGATTTCTGCATTTGCATGTCTAGAACTCTAGTTATGACCGTTTGAAGTTAACCCTTGTTTTAGTTAGTTTCCAAACTTGTTGTTTTGAGATGAGATATATGTTTCTTATTCATTATAGTTCTTAATCTTGGTCTAATGCTTATGTAATAACGTATTGTCTCGTGTTTATCATTTTTACATTTATATTATGCTTTATCACATGTTCGGTGACGGTTTTTAGTATGTTCCCCTCTTGAGTCGGTTTTGCCTTATGTAATTATTTGAGCACTACTCGTTGGGTGCTTTGAACTCTCATTTCCCGGCTACACCTTCATACTCGTTAGAATAAAATGTCGGAGCGATGGGGTGTCTCCTTGATGCGGGAATGCATGTTTTAGTGGAGATATGACGACGTTGTTAGGAGGTGAACGCAATGCGTTGATCAACCCGACCGTCAAATGTTGAATCCTTGCGAGGTGGTGTCATTGCATATAGCGTACTAGCTTGACTTTTGACTATATGTCTCTTTCCGCCTCTTTTGTGTGGTTTAGCCGAATTTGGGGTACTCGACGTCCTTTGTGTTGATCGAGTCTTGGATGTGGAACGCCATACCACATGTCTAATCGGGAAACATTTTATCCCAAGAGTTTGGCCAGGTTTAGACTAGGACCGTATAATTATTGTCGTCCTACCGGAAGGATTAGAGTCTTGTGTGTGCAAAACGCCGTATCGTACACAGTTCATGGGAACGCCTTACCCCGTGGACATGTATGTCTAGGTCATGAGTATACAAAACGCCTTATCATATGCGGTTCAGGGAAACGCCATATCCCGTGGATTTCCATTGACTTGTCTTCTTACGGTACACGATGCTAGTGCGTGCCATTTACCGTGAGAGTTACGTTGCGATACTCGTATGTTTGGATGGTTGTTTATAAATTTGAATCATGTGTGAACATTGAGTTGGATTCTTTTATTAATTAGATGATTGGATTGGTTTGTATCTCGAGTCTCTACGTTATCAAGTATATGCCACTAACGATGAGATGCAAGCCCTAGTGTGTATATAGTTGTCTAAGGGTGTCATTCCCGAGTCGATTCATAACATGATGCTTATTGTTTGGCATTTCACCTACTTATATCATATTATCTTGAAATGTATGTTTGTACTTCACATGATTCACTTGTACATGCGTTTCTACATGTTTAATTGTCGTTTATGTATGTTTACTTATGATATGGCTGAGGAGTTACTCCCCACTGACTGTGGCGTTAATGTTTCATGATTGTACAGGTTCAGGTCGGTGCTACTTGGGGTTGAGACTAGTGTGAGCTAGCGAGCGGCGTTTCACGATGATTACCTATTACCGCTTAGACTCTTTTACTTTTAGAGTTATTTGTATTTTTGGGACCGTTGTTTCCCTTATAGTGATTTGTCGACCTCTTCGACACTACTACTTCTTTGTTTATGTTGGATTTCGCCTTTTAATAACCTTTGTGAAACATGCCTTAAAAAGTTTTAAAAATTCTCTAATTTCCGCTGCATGTTACTTGTTTATCTTTATGCTTTCGCGAGGGTTGTCACAGTTGGTATCAGAGCCTATGACTCTCCCGACGCACACATGTGAACCCTAAAATTAAATTATAACTTGACCTTAAAATAATGAATAAGAGATGGGTAGACTTAAGGACCTAAGGTGGTAGTCTTTAGTGCGCTTGATGATTGTTAGGCTCTAACTTTTTTGTTGATTGTGTTAAGTGATGTTATGTTTTCTTGGATCTACTGTACCAAGAAGGACCATGGATTGACTAGAAGGAGTATCTTTGGCAAAAAATTGAAGATCGACGAGCCTATTTGAAGTGTACTTTTCCCTCATCGATGATCTCTCTTGCCTTAGTGTACCTTTTCCCCTTCCTTCTATCTAGGTGCTTCTTTCTCTTTCAACTTGTTTACCTCTTGGAAATTACTCTTGATAGTTTCCTCCATCTTACCATTGGTATCTCTACCTTCCTCATGTAACCTTTTTGTGGATGCCATACCCATTTATTTGTATTATATTAACCTTGGTTGGAAGAATTTTGGACTTTGTGGAATATTAGTGTTGATTAGAATGAATTTGGGATTTGAGGAAAATGGTGTAGATCTAAGTTCACCCTATGATGGTGAGAGTTTTTATCCTTGAGGAGAGTGTGGTAATATATGTTTGATGATTTTAGTGTATAAATGCTTGCCATAACTTGTGTGTGGATAGTTCATGGTATTCGATGGTGTAAGGTTGAATGAGTTGACTAGGACCTTTAAGCCTGTTGGTGACTCAATCTTCCGGACTTAGCAGTTTGATAATATTGGGATTGCCTCGTGGATTATGTCTATGTTGGAATTTAGTAGAAGTGAGAAGCTTCGAATGCTTTCTGGAGGTGGAAAATGCATTTGGGGGTAAGTGATGTCATATAGTGCTATTGTGAGATTTTGGTATAGGCTTGATGGAAAATCATTTAGCTCTAGTTCTTAGGTTTAAGGTTGTGACTTTGACTTATGGTATCGGAGACTCGTTTAAAGTGGTAAGGTTTTGTTGTAAGTCGATACATATTACTTGAGGATAATAGATATGAGTGAGACTCGATGATGTGAGCTATGATGGAAATACCTTGGGACGTTAATGATGATGTTTGACATGATGTTGTAATTTGATAATAATGACCTCGTGGGCTATATGAGTTGAATATGACCGAGTATAAGGGAGTGTTTGTTAATCCTTCGGTTAAAGAAACCTTTGAGTTTGTGTTGAATATTTGAGCTAAAGGAATGTTATTAGTTTGAGTTGCAATTCTTCTTTTGGGAATCCATGTTATGTGAAAGGATTGATAAATTGGAAAATAATCGATTTGTCAAAGTTAGGTGTAGCTTATTTTGATGATTTGTGGTTAGATGGTCCCTTATGAGAGCCTTTTGTTTGAGGAATAAATTATTTTTCCTATCGCCCTAAGTTTGATATGAGAAATGTTGTGGTTCAAGCCATATATCTTTAATCGTGCCATTATCCTTTTCCATTTCCTTTCATGCAAGTTTCTACTAAGCCTGATCCCTAGGAAAATGTTTTCTCTTATCTTTTCCTTTGCTTGGCTATCTTCATAGCTATATATATCCAATTTCTAGCTTTTGGCTTCATACCTCTAGCGTTCCTCTAATTTTCGTCCCATCTTATCGCGTTCGTGTTTCCCTCGAAATTTTCTATCGTTTCCAGTTTCATGGTGATATTTTCTTTCCTCTGGTGAAATAATTGGGTTGTTAGCTAGCTTTGTGTTGATTTTGACCATAAATAGGATTTGGAGTTAAACCTTAGGATGAATCTATTGGTGGTATTGTACTCTCTTGGTAGCTTCATATTTTGTGCTTGATATTGTAGTACTATTTTAAGAATCGAGTTGACCGTGATAATAGTTCGTTGTTGTTGGGTATTATAATGGTTGCTTGGGATATCATTTGGAAATTAGATGTCTCTAATTGGTGGATTCTAAAAGAGACTTTGATTTAGGGTAATTAAGCCGGTACCCAAAGTTTGAAGAGTATTGTCATAAGTGAAAATCGATTCATTTTGAGTTTTAGATCAACTAGATGTATGATTTGAATGGTTGTCTGATCGCCAAGTGAATGGCCATTTGTGGTTTGGAATTAGTAATTGTTTATTCTTAAGAAATTATAGTTTGAGATTGATAAATGTTTATTGCAAGCTTTGGATAGTGAGTACTAAGTTGTTATGGATTATAGAGTTTGAATGGTGAACCCATTTATCTTGAAAATTAGTAACCACCATAGTTTGCTAATGTGACTATTTATATTTGAGGCTTCGAGTGTATTAATGATCGAATTAAGGATGTTAGGGCGTATTAAAGAATCCTTATAGTCGATAATGGATTGTGGATTTTTCCTTGTCGTGACACCTTGGGTGAGGCTAGTTGGATCTTAGATAATTATGTTTGTTGCTTTGATCGGGATTGTTGTAAATAATGTTTATAGAGTTTAACGATTCAGAATGGTTAAGGTGTAATTGAGGTAAGTTACATACATTTGAGGACTAGTTTATTAGTAGAGTTAGTGATGTCGAATTCTTGTAGATCTTCCTGCCGACTTTATCGTGATCTTCCTATACCTAAGAGTTTGATTTGTTTCGTTTTTGCGTATTTTGTATATATTCTGTATCCATGATTTGTGTGTGAGATGCTCGAGTCGCTCTATGTACTAGTAATGCCTCGTCATTTTGAATTTATCTTTGAGAAAACCTCCAAACTTTCATATTGGATTTTCAATTTAATGTTTCACAGAAGTTTAGAGATGAATTTTGTACCTTCTTTTTGGGAAAATGGATTTCTTTTGCTTTCACCTTTGGATTTTGCGTTTGGTTGGATGTTTGGACTCGTTATTGGAGACGTATGGTGACTAGTCCTGCACTTACTAACGCTTGTTTTGATTTCCGATTTCACTATTTTGATCTTGATTTAATCTGGATAATTAGAGTTCTCGTTCGCGACGGATACTCTTGTGATCCATAAATAATGTTTCGTACTTATGGAAAATCTCCTTAAACCGTTTTCGAGAAGAACCTCGTTTCATAAATGTTTCTCTTGTAAAAGCTTTCGTGTTAATTTTGAAAACCGATTCTTGTCTTTGATACTTTTGTTTTCTACTCTTAAGTTTCGAGGGCGAAACTTTTTAAAAAAGATGGGATGATTGTAACACCCGCAAATGTACCCTTTTTTATTATAATAATATTATAATATTATTAATTAGCTTAATTTTAGATTTAGTTTATATCTTATTCCATGTCTAATTTGACAAATCTGAGTCCATATTTGGGCTCTACTCGAAATTTTAGGTGAGTCGGACTTCATAACTCGCTTTGGACCTGATTGTAAATATCTACTCACCTTTTGACCCAAGTTTTCCTCACTTATCACTCCAATTTTTCAGCAACATTCCTTCATCTCTCTCACCCAAACCAACACACTAAAACCCTACCTCCATTGTTGAGACACCAAAAACCTTCAAATATTTACAATATCATATCTCCCTAATTTCCTATCCAAATTCACTAATTTTAGCTTATTTTTCCTAACTTCTTCTTCTCTTTCTAACAAGGTAATAAAAATCCCGTCTATGTCACTTTCATTTTCTCATCTTTTTCTCAAGGTGAAATAATAATCTTTTTATATTAATTTGTAGGAGGAGACCTCCAAGATCCGGACCGGGACTACTTTCTCGTGGAAGAAGAAGAAGGAAACTAATTTGAAGACGCTAAAAGGTAACGAGGTTACTCGATATCTTTATGTGTTTTACGTGTTAATTGTAGCATTTACTTGTGAAAGATGAGTTCTTGTATAGGTAATAGTATAGATCTATGATAACAATATATTTAATTGTTGAATTGTATCTTGTATGTCCCAATTTGATGGAAAATTGGTGGTGTTGATGATGAATTACCTTCTTGTTGCTTAAACTTGTATTTAAGTCATGAATGATAACTTAATTATTCTTTTAATGTCATATGGAATGTTATGATGCTCATATTTTATGCTAAGTGGTGATTTATGATGGTTTATGTTGGTAATTACAAATGGGTAAGAACTTGTTTGGCTTAAACTTGAAGTTTGGATGAATTTTGGCTTGAACCCTTGCAAATTTGAATAGGACCCGGACGGGTCCAGTCCAACCCGGACGGGTTTGAGCCTTAAACCCGAGCAGGACACTTTTAACCCGGACGGGTCCATCTCAACTTGGGTCGGGTCGAGTCTGACCCTTTTTCGTAAAATGGTCATATCTCCTTCAATACTTGTCTCTTTGGGGCGTGTGACCTTCCGTTAGAACCGTAAGAAGATAAGCTATCACCTCCACTTGTAAATTCTGTATATAAATGTCTAGAATTATAGTTATGACCGTTTGAAGTGGACTCTTGTTTTTGTTAGTTTCCAAACTTGTTGTTTTTAGATGAGATCTATGTTTCTTATTCATTATACTTCTTAAACATGGTCTAATGCTTATGTAATCACGTATTGTCTTGTTTTTATCATTGTTACATTTATATTATGTTTTATCACATGTTTGGTGAAGATTTTTAGTATGTTACCCCCTTGAGTAGGTTTTGCCTTATATAATGATTTGAGCACTACTCATTGGGTGCTTTGAACTCTCATTTCCCGGCTACACCTTCATACTCGTTAGACTAGAATTTCGGAGCGATGGGGTATTGAATGCATATTTTAGTGGGGATATGACGGCGTTGTTAGGAGGTGAACGCAATGCGTTGATCGACCCGACCGTCAAATGTTGTATCCTTGCGAGGTGGTGTCTTTGCATGTAGCGTACTAGCTTGACTTTTGAATATAGATCTCTTTCCGCCTCTTTCGTGTGGTTAAGCCGAATTTGGGGTACTCGATGTCCTTTGTATTGATCGAGTCTTGGATTTGGAACGTCATACCACTTGTCGAATCGGGAAACGTCTTATTCCGAGTGTCTGGCCAGGTTTAGATTAAGAATGTATTATTATCGTCGTCCTATCGGGAGGATTAGAGTATTGTGTGTGCAAAATGCCTTATCGTACACAGTTCAGGGGAACGCCTTACCCCGTGGACATGTTTGTCTAGGTCATGAGTATACGAAATGCCTTATCATATGCGGTTCAGGGAAACGCCTTATCCAGTGGACTTCCATTGACTTGTCTTGATATGGTACATGATGCTAGTGCATGCCATTTACTGTGAGAGTTACGTTGCTATACTCGTATGTTTGGATGGTTGTTTATAAGTTTGAATCATATGTGAACATTGAGTTGGATTCTTGTATGAATTAGATGATTGGATTGGTTTGTATGTCGAGTCTCTACCTTATCAAGTATATGCCACTAACGGTGAGATGCAAGCTCTATTGTGTATATAGTTGCCTAAGGGTGTCATTCCCGAGTCGATTCATAACATGATACTTATTGTTTAGCATTTCACCGACTTATATCATATTATCTTGAAATGTATATTTGTACTTTACATGATTCACTTGTACATGCATTTCTAGATTTTTAATTGTCGTTTATGTATGTTTACTTGTGATATGACTCGGAGAACCCGGAGTTACACCCCAGTGACTGTGGCGTTTATGTTTCATTAATGTACAGGTTCAGGTCGGTGCTACTTGGGTTTGGACTAGTGTGAGCTAGCGAGCGTCGTTTCACGATGATTACCTATTACCGCTTAGACTCTTTTACTTTTAGAGTTATTTGTATTTTTGGGACCGTTGTCTCCCTTGTAGTGATTTGTCGACCTCTTCGACACTACCACTTCTTAGTTTATGTTGGATTTCGCCTTTTGATAACCTTTGTGAAACATGCCTTAAAAAGTTTTAAAAATTCTCTAATTTCCGCTGCATGTTACTTGTTTATCTTTATGCTTTTGCCAGGGTTGTCACAATATGTTGTTGTTTTGTTAGAAAAAAAAATACTTCCATAGATAACTCCCAAAGTAGGGTATCAAGTATCAACCCCCTAGGAAGGTATCTGGAATATCATAATGTGGCAATGAAATGTTATATCTCATTACAATATCGTTATTTTATACATTAGATAATTTACAAAAGTCCCATTGTTTATTAGATGTTATGAAATATTTAACCAAAAGATTATTATAATGAGTACTATGAACATCAATCCTCTATTTACTAAAAGATTAACAAAGCTTCAATTTTCCCGCCTAACTTTTGTGCCAAGGTCATATTCCACCATCTAATATTAACTCTCTAATTAATTGGTCCCACTATTTACTATTGTTCATATCATCTCTAAGTAATTTTATACCATTTATAGACACATTCTTTACCATGAGTAAATGTCAATTAACTTAAAAATTAGAAGGAAAAAAACCTACAACGGTTTATATGTTAAACAATTTACAAACTAAAAGTTAAATAATATTTTTATATGTCCTTTACAACTGTAAAAAAACAATTATATGGCACATACATATCCTGATTTAAACAATATAAAAATTTGTGTATAAATATTATATATGGTCTTACGCTTTAACTTGATATCTAACCCTTATTGTGTAGTAAATGTTTAAATTTGGCATAATTTCTTAAAAAACGTTAAATCTTGTGGATGTAATTTAGTAATAACCACCATTTTTTAGACAAAGTTGACAAAATAGTTTATGTAAAACCAACAATGGTAATATTAAATCTTCTTTTTTGTATTTCTTAATACGGAACAATACCAATAGGCAATTTTATCAGAAATTTTCACAAGAAGTTAAATATATGTAATTTAATTGTTAATTTCTCTTACATTCCTATCTGAAAAAAAGCCATGCATTAACACGGGAGCTACACTTGTAATACTAGTAAGAGGATATGGAAAGACCTAGTTATGAGACAGAAATGTAATATTGCTACCATTACCTACCCGTAGACCTGGCAAAAGCAACCCGACCCGATTGACCCGACCCGAATGACCCGATCCGTGACCCGAAATTGACCCGAACTACAACACCTGAATGTGACCCGAAACCCGATTAGACCCGACCCGACCCGAACATGACCCGATCTTTCTAGACCCGTAACTGACCCGACCCGAAAATAACCCGATCCAAAACCACTCAACCCGAAAATGACCCGATAAAACATAACTTTAATTGAACCGAAAAGACTTAAAATGGCCTTTTGTCTCTTATTCTTTGACCCGAAAATGACCCGACCCGAAATAACCCGACCTGGTTGACCCGAAACGGACCCGACAACTAACCCGAAACAAACCCGAAACCCGAAATAACCCGACCCGACCCGACTTAACCCGAAATCAACGAAAGACCCGAACTGACCCGACCCGAACTGGCCCGACCCGAACCCGACCCGGTTGACCCGTTTGCCAGGTCTACCTACCCGTCATCTCAAACATTTTCTAAATAGAGTCCGAAAGCTCATAAATTTACGCCACAACCAAGAACAAACTGAATTAGGCTCGTGATCATACTATGAACATTTTGAAAATTATTTTTTAGTTATCACTTTGACCTAAATACTTTCGTTATCCAAAAGAATTTTACAAAAAAGTTTCATGTAAAGAGCTTTATTAGTTGCTTCAGATGATTTAGTTCCTAGTCCAATAACTCTTTGGTAAACAGACTTTATGTCAACCAAGAAAATTAGGGAGACGTTGCGAACGATTATTATTCTAAATCAAATCTATATAAATTTTATCTAATCTATTATGGAAGAAGAAAATTTTTCCATTTAAAAAGTTTCCTTTGCAACTATGTTAGCATTAACAAGAACTAGTCTACCTGCCTGCGATAAAGCGCCCGCCTTCCATTTCGTGAGTGCAAGAAGATTCTACAATACTTTCAAATGTATTTTTAGACGCTCTGCTGTCAATAAAAAGAAAACCTAAATACTTATCCAAATGAGCTTCCACGTTCATACGAAGAAGGCCTCTAAAACATTCATGAAGCGATCGATTAATATTTATAGTGCATTGAAAAATTGATATGTCAAATTTAACAAAATTGTCCTAATATCTTGCAGAGTTTATCTGAAGTAGCTTTTATGGTTCTACAACTATGATTATAAGCTTTAACGAAAATGATAGTGTCATTCGCAAACGTAAGAAATGGAACTTCCTCCACCCCTGATCCAATTTTAATACCAATATCACTAGAACTAAGATCACTACTTTTTTTTGTAGAGTTCTTGCTAAAATCCCGACACACATAATAAATATATTTACGACGAAAGTGGGTCTTCCTGTTGAATACCTCTAGTGGGTCTAGAAACGTTCCCTAGTGTTTGATTTACTAACATTGAGAAAGAAACAGTTTTTATACATTTCATAATACAGGAAATCCAAGTAGAATTACAACCCATTTGCTTAAAAGTTTCTTTTATAGAAATCATTTGAAGTCTATTAATGTGGGTATGGTGGCGATGAGTTAGTTTTGGGATGTATGTGTGTTAGTGTTGGATTATTATGATGTGAGAGGTTGAGCTTGATATGATTGGTAAGTTTTATGATATTGTTCAAGGAAGAGTGTTGGTAAGTGTTGCTAATGGAGCTGGGATACTTGTTTATATTTTTTAATGATATCGTTAGTAAGTTGGGATTTTAATAATGGCGTTTAACGGTGTTAGCTCGGATGTCATGTGAGGGTATCTCATTTTGGTAAGGGTCGATGCATGTGTTGTTGGAAACTCGGGGTTATGATGTTGTATCGGATAGTGACGGTTTTGAGGGTACCTTTGGTATGTGATGGTACTAGTGTTCACTTGACTGTTGGTTTCTGTATGGGAAATGAGGGTGTGAAATTCGAGGACGAAATTCACTTTTAAGGAGCGAAGAATGTAATAGTTCGTATTAGTTTTGTAAGACGTTTGCCTCATTATTGATCTTAATTGTGTTGTTGGAGACTTCGTGTTGGTTAGAGGTCATAAGTATGGTCTTCTTGTTGTTCTGTTGTTATGGCATATTTCGTCTTTTTGGTGATGAGTATGGGTTGTGAACTTTGAGGACGAATTTCGTTCCTAAGGAAGGAAGACTGTAATACTCCATATTTCTGAGTTCTTTGTACTCGGTCGAGTGACCGAGTAGGGGTCACTCGACCGAGTAGGTTGTGTACTCGGCCGAGTAGAGTGTATTTGGCCGAGTGTGGTTGATGTGCCAGTGAGGCAGCCTTTTACCTAGTTGGCACTCGGCTGAGTGTTGTGCACTCGACCAAGTGCGGTGTGCTCGACCAAGTGCACCGGTCTGCAGGATTTTATTGCGCGATTTAATTAAAAATAATTAAGAGGTATTAAAATATGATTCCGTCAGTTTACTCTCATAATCAAACCCTAAAACTTCTAAACACTCTAAAATCCTCTCAATCATCTCTAATAATTCCAATACCCGGATAGTATTGCATCTCGTGTTACTTGTTTATTTCATTTGGTAAGTAATTTATCATTGTGTTTAATAGTTATTATGAATTATGTAACCCTAATTGAATTGGGGTAAAAGGGAAGGTGGTTAGTTAATGATTGTATGAGTATTGCATGTTTAGGAGTAGACTTTGTAGAAGAAGACTTTTGATTGATTGCTTGTGATTGCTTGCGGAATTACGAAAAGGTACGGTTTCCCTACTCGCTACTTTATATGTTGTTCATTGTGATAAGGTGTTATATTGTGATTGTTGTTACGTATTGAAGATGGTGACTATTGTTGTTGATGATGATGGTGTTCGGTGTTGGAGTTGTTTTACCAGGTTACTATTTGGCGGTCCGACTGGAGACGGACCACACCCCGAGTTCGCCTCTTGTAGCTCTCCCGCTGCGAGGGGGATGTGCACATTAACGATCCGGGAATCTCACTACGATGAGATGGAATTTCGATATCCAGTGCTACGTTCTGGAATCAATAAGTGATTTTGCAGGTCAGGGATGGTAACCTGATGCTGATGAGGTGGCCGCTGCGGTGGGCCTCAGGTTTTTTTTCTTTGATGATTACTTTTGTAGTCTTGCACATTGATCGACCTATATTGTTACTGACCCCATATTGTTTTCTAAAACTGCTGGGATCCATTGGCGAAGGGTGAGCAGGTGACCCAATGGTAATTCGTTAATCTCGCGTTGGGGAGCTTTAGGGGAAACGCCACTGATGAGTCATAACTTCCGCTGTTAAAGTGTCATTAACGTTTACTTCATTTTGAGTGGTTTGGATTATTGTTTGCGACGGTGTGTCGTCAGTATTTTTGGATTAATGTAATCGTATTTAGACTATTGATTTAATAAGTATTGTTCTATTATGGTCTATTTGATATATATACTACCTCGGGCAACCGAGATGGTAGCATCCCGATGTACTTAAGAGGTTTCGTAAGGCTCTTTGTTATATGGGGGTGTTACAGAAAATCTCGTGTGCTAAAAGGAGATTATCTTGAATAAAATGATTAGGTGTGAAAGCACCTTGAAATAGGTGAATAGTCTTATGCAAAACACTACAAACACTATCAGCCAAACTTTTCGAAATGACTTTATAAAACAAGGAACAGAGACTATCAGACAAAGTTGTTTTAGTAAAAAAAGTTCCTACTATATTCCAATATTTTCGAAAGAACTCTACAAGATATTCATAGGGACCTGGACTTTTATTAGCAGCCAAACTAAACACAGTTTGTTTAACCTCTTCCATATTAATATAACTTGGAAGAAATTTGCTAATCTTCATATGTAATTAAACCACTAATAGATTTAAAATCTTTTTTTCTCGAAATTACAAAGTCGATCTTTTGTAAATCTAAGTTTCAACTTGTCAGATATTTCTCGTTTAATAAGGTCTTGATCTGTAATACAAGGACCATTTTTATTAATAAATTGCTTGATGCCATTTCTACTACGCCTAACCGTGGCATGAATTTGAAAAAACTTTGTATTATTATCACCTAAATTTGCTTTGTTTATACAAGTCTTTTCAAGCCAATAGACTCGTTTATATTTAAGGACGACATTGCACTTTCTTAACCATTTCACTTGTGCAACTTCCGAGTCAATTACATGGGAAGAACCTAATAGCTTTTGAATATTCTCCAACTTTTTTTTTTAGCAATTCTGTTTTAAAAATTTGCATTTTTGAGAAGGACAGAACATATAAGAATCACATAACTGATATTGCCAACGACATGCATTGATAACCTTTGCGGCCCTTCCTTTTCACTAGGACTCTTAATCTCCTTAAGATCCCTTATTTGTAAGAAAGACAAATCCAGACAAAGGACAAAAGTTTGAAATTCATTCCAAAAGTCTAACTTTTGACCGGTTGAGGTGGAGCATAAACAAAACTAAGGCAAAATAACACATTATTCGTTAAGTCACTCACTTTACAAACAATGAATCTTTATGACTTAAAAGTTACATGTATCGAAAAGGTCATAGATAGAGATATTCTTTTTCCAAATAAAAAAAGACAAATACCACCTGATAATCCTCCTGTTTTACTGCGATGATTAAACAAATACTACTTATTGTTAAAGAAAGTTAAATTCTACAAACTAATTGAAACTTAATTTAGCATAGCTTACTGAGAAAAATATTACGAGGAATTGAACTATGTAATGAACTCCATCAATTTCATGCAGTAAACCATATAGGTTGACCTGTCAGACAATTAGGCGGTGGTTTACGGGTTTCGTCATTTAAGACTTGATAACGTATAGATCAGGCTTATTTTAGTTTTAAAAACGGATAGGAGTCGGGTTATATGATTTCGGGCCGGGTTAGGGTTAGAACGGATCAATCTAACGTCTATGTAAATGTTTATTTTAAAAAAAAAACTTCTAATAATAAAGTATATACATAAAGTTATTTTTAATTTTCTAATTATCTAGTCTAATACTGTCTCCCATTCAACAAATCCTTTCCGTTTTAATTATTTTGTAATAAATATTTTAATTAATGAAACATAAAGAATTTATCTAACACGAGCGAGAGAGTACATGTTATTAAAATGAATAAGCATTTTTTTATATTATATATTCAACTAGTATTGGTGCCCGGCCCCGCCCGGGCTACCTCTATTTATCATTAAAATTTATTTTAATTAAATATACTTTAATGTTGCATAATTCATAAATTTTATCATTAATATATTTTCTTATGACATATCTTAAAATTACGATAAAATAAATTATGATACAATTCATTACTCCTACTATTAATATTTTACTATAATCAATTGGTCAGCTAATTGTTCATATATATACTTTTTTTTACTGTTAGTATTGTTTCTTTTATTACATTCTTTATTACTACTATTACTTTTACTAATCCCGTCTCAATTATTGTTACTTTCACTACTCCCACCGTAAATATTGATACTTTCACTAATGCCTCATTAATATTGATAATTTCATTACTCCCGTTGTTGTTCTATTATTTTCACTGCTACCGGTTCTAATATTGTCACTTTGACTATTCAAATAAAAGATTACTATAATTTGATTAGTTGATGAGTAAACATGTAATTTAAGTACACATGCAATTTTAAGAGGCTCATATATTTATATAAATATATTACATATATGCATTAAATCAATTTAAAAGAATTACGCAATATTATATCTTTTGGAAACCTAGCTTAATTTATTTGCCTTAATAGTTTCCAAAATATTTTGTGTGAATTAAATAATTGTATAATATAGAATTGCATATATCTTTAATTTAATGTATAATCTATGCTACTAATTAATACCATAAGTGGGACAAGTTTGTTTTAAGGAAAATCACTCTATTTTGGTATTTTCTAAATTATATTTCAACCAAAATTATATAATATTTACATTGAAATCCCTTTCTCGGGTCTATCACACAGCGCTATCGATTAAAAACTATATAGTATAATTAATTTGTATAAATTTATTTAATTACATGGAAGTCCCTTGATTTCAGGATTTAATATATAGTATAGATATCAGTGTACTAACCGAAGTATTAGATTGAGTAGTTGTTACACGTACATGACAAATAGTAACTATGTTTATATGATACTCAATTGATTAATGAATCATGTTGTAAAATTATACTTTAAAACAAACATAACAATACTTCATTTCAAAATTTGAAAATTTGAAAATTTTGTTTATTTTTTATTAGTTGCATTTGTTTTAAATATAAATTTTCAAAATCTTTACCCATTTATAGGTCCTGTTATAGGTCAGAATGGTTTTGACACTATATGTGCGGGTTATTATCGAGCCATCTATTCTATTACTCTTTCTCATTCAACATATCCTTTCCGTTTTTATTATTTTGTTATAAATATTTTAAGGAAACACAAAGAATTTATTGAACAGGAGCGAGAGAGTACATGTGATTTAAAATGAAAAAGTATTTTTTTGTTATATATTCTATAACGGAGTACTAAAAAAAGTATAAGATTGATTAGTTGTTACACTGATCGTGCTTGTCGCGAGCCCGATACAAAGATAAATTACCCAGACTAGGCTAATAACAATTTAATGCAATTAGGGAAGTAGGGGTCGATCCTCAGGGAGATGGTGTTTCCTATATAATGTGAAGTGTCTCGCAATTGGGTTTTATCTAACGAGTTTCTGGGTTTTGGAGTTTTTAATTTCTAAACTAATAAAAGGCATAAATGAAAACGAAATAAAGGCAGATGAAGATGAAAGCAATAAAGCAAAAGATGAATTAACAATAATGAGAAGCATCTAGGGAAGTAGGTTCACACATGTAGATTGACATATTGATGAAATTGGATTTAGGAAATGCAAATAATTCATTGTGAGTTCGTAAGAATGATGTGTTCATTACAATCATAGATCAGATGGTCTAGCAGGCTTTTAGGCGATTTACTAGGTC
Organism: Heliosperma pusillum; assembly: GCA_022085475.1. NCBI lineage: Eukaryota > Viridiplantae > Streptophyta > Magnoliopsida > Caryophyllales > Caryophyllaceae > Heliosperma > Heliosperma pusillum. The sequence continues at coordinate 19,224 of JAIUZE010046576.1, forward strand.
TTAATCCACCATGTCATGCTTTGTCTATTCAATTCTCGTATCTCTACCTTAGAAAAGAATTCCATACTAGTCAATGATTTTGATCAGGAATCGTCAACTATCGTTATAGTCCAAACATGCATAGACACAATGTTTTAAAAGCACAATTTCTTTTATCCAGTTATCATCTTTTAATCAATCTAACATGGCTACCCTACACCCTAGAAAGGTGACTACTCACTCATGATAATGTTTATGTCTAATATGATATTAACAATGAAAACTAGGATAGACATATTTAGCTGGTTTTGACAATAATCTAAGACTCTCTATGTGGCGATAATAACGACGCTATTTGACAATCTAAGAAATGAAACTACGATTATAACAACATGAAAATGAATCTAGAATAATATGTAAAGCGAATAACAATCAAATAAGAAACATAAAGAACTTTAAACAAATGATAAATTAGGAATACCTAGGTGACGATCAACAACGAAAGCGATAACAATAATAGAAATCCCTTGCATAGAATAATCGTTCCTTGAATTACAACACTTGAACCCAACAAAGTAGATTACAAAGATTGAAATTCTTATTGATCTAAACTAATGTTTTGATGTGAAATGGACAGAAATAAACTAAGAACTAAAGACAAAAGAAGAAAATGATCTAAACTAGAAAGACTAAACTAAAGAGAAAATGTAAGAAGAAAAGAGATGTTGTGTGTGAGATTGTTGTGAGTTGGATATCTTGAGAAGAGGGGCTGGAGCATCTATATATAGCATTAGGGTTTCGTGGAGAAGGGGTCGAGCATTAAACATATAGGACAAAAATAGGAAGTTGAAGCATTTTTGCTCGAAGCAGCAGAGATACCCGATCGGGTACACCCTTACCCGATCGGGTAAGTGGTCATCTAGAAGCTTTTGACTAACGTTTCATTTCCCTTTGCTTTGACTTGACTTCCATCATCCCCCTTGACCTCTTCAATCGGGTTTGTTGATAGGGTTTGATGTAAAGCGATGAATTCTTCCGCCCAATTGATTGATCTTCCGACAACTACGACATCGTCTTTATTTCTTCTCTCTTTTGAGTTAGTGAACCTTCTTGAAATGCCTTTGACATAGTCAAGCTTGCTTCTTCAAATCGTCGGGTTCTAGGCAAATGCTCGGAAATATAGAAAAAGGACGTAGAAACGTCACTTTCCCTACAAAACAGGTTAGAACACAGGAATTCGCCTAAAAGACGATATTAACTCATAAGATGGCTTAACAAAGCACAAATGACATACTAAACCGAGCTAAAATGGGGGTTAAAATCATACAAATATTCACTTATCATACACGTACGTGATAAATAGTAATTATGTTTATATGATACTCAATTGATTAACGAATTATGTTGTAAAATTATACTTTTTGTTTTGATTCAAAAAAGCACACTATGTCGTGGGTGAAAATCGAACCCCCAAACTTCATGGTTAGGATAAGAGTGCTATTACCACTTGAGTTACCTCTTTTCCCTGATAAAATTATACTTTAAAACAAGCATATAAATACTTCATTTAAAAATTTGAAAATTGCATATTTTGATTATTTTGTATAAGTTTAATTTGATTTAAATATAAATTTTCAAAAACTTTATCCATATATCGGTCGTGTATCAGGTCGGGAGGCTCTTTACCCTATAAGTGCGGGTATTATCGAGCCACGTCTTTATTGGGGTGGGTTTTCCCAGGTTGTATTCAGTCAGGATTCGATTGACTTTACATAATGTCTCATCCTTTAACAGTTCCACGTACAAGTCTTAATTATTCAACACTTGCAAACATACCATAAGTCCATAAACTAACAAATGAAATGATCACCATACATTCATCGCCAATTCTTGTATAAGACCAGATTTAATTAAGACGACTCTCCACCCAATATAAATAGAAGTGAAAATTAAATAAAAGAGCTTGTGAGAGGTCTTATGTTAAGAAGGTCTTAAGCAAGACTAATTGTATTCAACACTTGCAAAATTATAACTGGCGAACTATACAAAAGGTGGGCTTTATCTTACAATTAAATTTTCCAGTTTTCTCCCTTCAAATTTTGTCGCCTAGAAGTCAATTAGTCTCCTTTAAATCGTTTTACCATGAAACACTGTAAAACTCTTAACTAAAGATAGTAATACTCCTCTTACAAAGACATGGTAATTAACTGAAGTAATTTTTGTGTGTAAATTAAACAAAGAAATATTTTTTTTATTAGGTAAGAAAACTAGATAGATCATTTAGGTTAGGACCAACCAATTTCACTTTTCGAGCGAGTGAGGTAAGCTGAAGATATCGCACTTCAAACCACTTCGAAAGAGTTAGACATGATATCCTATAGAGGCCGTAAAGACACCAACTTTGTTGGCCACATGATAGTAATGTTTAATTATAACTTTCCTGAAAGAAATAATGGTCTAACTTTACATCTTTGATAATACTTAATATTTCCCACAGAATTCGCCAAGTACTACGAATTGAGTTAATATTTAATAACCCATGAATTATCACATTCAACTTTCAGCTTTGAAACTAGTTTTGATTCCCATGCAATGCACGAGATTCTTTAAGTCTAATTTATAGTATTTTTTATATTAATTGTAAATAAAACGTCAATCGCCATTTCATCAATCTATAAAATAATTCATCATAGATCGTGTACTAAAATTACATGCATTTATATATTAAAATAAAGACCAAAGCAAAAATTAATAATTCTAGTAGGTAAAAGCAAACTCAATTAGTCAGTCTCACAACTCTAATTTCACTTCAAGAGTGTTTTTTTTTTCAAAGGTAAAATGATGGAATAAAAACAACAAATAAAAAAATAAACAATACATTTAAAAGTTTCTGCAATACTAAATTCTTTTACTAAACACTATTAGTCTTTTACGCTTAAGTTTTCAAATTGCAGTTAGTCTGCAATATATAGTTGTCTAAGCAATCCTAATATTTTTCTTCCGAATATAGACTTCTTTCTCCAAATGAATCATCCCTATAAAAAAATCAACTTATTAATTAATTCAAAGTAACAAACAAAACAGTCGAATTTGTTTTATTTGTTTTATGTAATATTAACCATATTGTTTTTTTTTTGCAGAAAATCAGGATCCATATATTTAAAGAAATATGAGTTTGGAGTACAAGATCCTAAAATCCTACAAGGGAGCCATATTAGCTACCTTTGAAAAACCGAATAAGAAAAAAACAAACAAGTCATATTACAAGTGGCCTAATGATGCGGAATAAAACTGCGGAATAACACAAACAAAGATATTTGCCGTAACTAGACCTATAGCTACGTCAATGGTGATTCAAGACCTATTGAATACGAATCAGGTTAAAGTTTGAAAATGCGTCAAACAATAACCATGGTGAATCGAACGCATCAATTCAAAGAACAATCGAACGTTAATAAAACGATACAATTGAAACACTTTCTGGTTTTTTCTTAATTCATTCTGTCATTTTATTCAATCCCATAGCAAGGTTAATATAGCCAACTCACAGCTATACGGGTACAAACGAAAGGCCACCATTAAGAGTGCCCAATTAAGGTAATTCAAGGCTAATAATAAACTACAATTAACCAAATTGAATGCCTTGTCTAATAATAAAAATAGCAATATAACTAATGAGTAATGAGAGCAATTCCTCCAACTTTTCAGTGCACCGTGATTAAGCTCACCATTATTTGTATCATAATGCCCATGCCCGGGTTTTGTATTCAATGAAATCTCGAGATACATTTAATCATCCCGAGATTCATTTAACCATCCCCAAATAATCATCGGGAATGCATTAAACTGATCTCCGACATTCAATGAATTCGTCCCTCCACCGACTCATACCCATACTCGTGTCACCTAATAAGAATCAAATACTTGATTCTTCGAATAATGCCACTCTGTGTATTCTGAATTCCTTTGAAAATGCGCATATTCCTTTCATGCCATAGAAGGTAGATTGCACACATCAAAGCACATCGTCTTTGCTTCTTTAGCATTCCTTGACCACGGTTGTAGATTTTAAACCAATTGAAAATCTGAGGCAAATTTGTTGTTAGTGTAGCTTGGAGCCAATGAGCAGTTTCACTTCAGACCAAAGTAGAAAAGGGGCAATCAAAAAATTGGTGAGGTTGTGTTTCTTGATTTGCTTCACAAAGAGCGCACCTATTAACCATGACTAGCCCTTTATTACAAAGGTTATCAACTGTAGGCAGTCTGTTCTGGGCCACAAGAACTCCAATTATCTTCTGTTTAGGGTAACAACTTGAATCCCAGATAGTTTTGTACGGCTGGAAATGGACACCTCTAGAACGAATTTGATCATAAAACCGAGTCTGAAAGTCAGCATGCTGCAAGAAAAGTGTGGCGTGTTCAGGGTCTCCCAACTCTTGGACCATCAAATCCCTACAACTAATGATACTACTCCAGTACCACGAAGAGGCTGCAGTAATTTGAAAATCCCATATAGTTTTTCCTTTCAGTATGTAGGCTTCTACCCACTTAACCCAAATAGTTTCAGAATGAACAACTAACTTCTTCATCCAAGACAACCTTTATTCCAACTTAGCACCTCCGTAATATCCACTCCACCTTCATCTCGAAGCAGACAAAAACTCTCCCAACTCTTAAAAACCTGCTTTGCCCGAGTAGTCTCAGTCCCCCAAAAAAAGTCCTTGCATAGTTTTTTGATCCTCTTTACAATGCCTTTAGGAAGGAGAACACTAGATCCCCAAAAATTACCGATCCCAAAAATATCTGTTAATGAGCTGGGTTTTTCCTGCATAACTCGGCAGATTTGCAGACCAGTGGCTGATCTGTTGAGTAATCTTATTCAACAAAGGATCAAACATATGCTTTGTCAGTCTAGAGCTAAACAAAGGGATGCCCAAATACCTGACATGGAAGCCGCCCTTTTCATACCAGTAGAAGAAAGTATAGGGGGTTTCAATTGAGAGGAAACTCCACCAAAATAAAGACTAGACTTCATAGGGTTAGTTCGCGGTCCAGAATAGTCAGCAAAACTATTAAGACAGGATTTGGTAGCCTGAATTGAAGGCAAATCCCCTCTTGTAAACATAAGTAAGTCGTCATCAAAAATTAAATGAGTTAAGTTGATCTCAACACATTTAGGGTGATAAGAGAAACCAGGGACAACTGGAAGCAATCTGAGAAGACGAGATAAAACCTCTATACAAATAGTGAATAAGTAAGGAGAAAGTGGATCTCTCTGCCTTAATCCTCTCTTACCAGGGATAAAGCCTTCAATACTGCCATTTATGCTCATGGAAAAATGAGAGGAAGTTACACATGCTAGGACCCATTTTGCAAACACAGGAGGGAGTTTGAACAACTTGAGCCAGTCAGCAAGAAAGACCCAATTTACAGAATCAAACGCTTTACTAATATCAACTTTTACGATACATCTACGATACATTGAATTTTCAAACAAGTCTCTCTCCCTCTATAAAATATGCTTGTTCTAATCCTACAATTTCCCAAAGTATAGGTTTCATTATATTAGCCAAAATCTTATTGACATTTTTATAGAACACTGTACCACAAGAAATATGTCTAAATTCAGTAACAGATTTAGGAGACTCGCCTTTAGGGATCAGAGCTATAACTGTAGACTTTGAGGCACGAGGCATTGTCCCCTTGTCAAAGAATTCTTGGACATCCTTGATAAAATCTTAACCTATGATGCCCACGCATCCTTGAAGAAACCAGAGGAATATACATCCACACCTGGACTTTTATCCCTATAAATGGTAAATAAAGCTGCTTCAATTTCCTGACAGGTAACAGGCTACATAAGAGAATCAGTAGAAGTAAGGGTGTTCTGAGTGAACAGCTCCTTAGGGAGAGAAGTGACAGTCTCTGGTGTTCCTAAAATCTCTTTGTAATAATCCAAAAAAGCAAGTGTAATCTGAGTGTGTCCCTTACAGAGAGTACCCTTCATATCTTCAATCACCCCAATAGTGTTCCTGACTCATCTAGCTTTTATCTAAGCATAGAAGTACTTAGTGTTTGAATCACTAAAATGAAGATGGTGGAGTTTAGCTCTCTGGGCAATAAGATTCATCTATGCCTACTTTAATTTCTTATACTCAATCATGCGCTCTTTTTCGTTTGCAAGAAGGAAAATATTCAAAGGAGATTCATGCATCTGAAGTTGACAGTTTGACAGATTATCCCTAGCTTTATCCACCCGGTGTTGAAGGTCTAAGAATTCAAAGTAGTGGAGAAGTTTAAAAAATCTTTTTAAATGTGCGAGCTTGCATAACAGAGAGTATATATGGCCACCATGGGTTTGCTCCTTCCACCCCTGGGCAATGCTCTCTTGAAAGTTAGGAGAAACAATCCAGCAATTAAGATATCTAAAGGGTCGTACATATCTGCCAATTGTGTAGTTTATACTCAAAAGAATCGAGGAGTGATATGAGATTCCAGCATTGAGAAAAGCTACAAGAGAAGAGCTAATATAGGTGTACCAACCAGCATTAACCAAAGCTCTGTCCAACTTTGACCACTTAGGAGAGTTTCCCTGCTTATTATGCCAAGTGACTAATCCTCCTGAATAAGGGTGATCAGCCAAATTACAGTCATCTAGGCAATCACAAAATTCAGTAATTTCTCTTTGATGAAGAATGCAGCCTAATCTTTCCTTAGCTGTCATTGAGACATTGAAATCTCCAAGACAAGCTCATGGAATCTAATGACCCTGGGAGACAAACCATAACCTATCCCAAAGATGAACTCTATCTACAGTCTTATTATGAGCATAAATAAAAGTTACCAAGATACTTTTCTGAGTTGTTATATGAGTAACAATGCAATGAATATATTGAGCCCATTCCTCTAGAAAATCAAGTTTTACGGTACTTGGATTCCACAATATCCATATCCCCCCTAATGATTTGAACCATAGTTACTAATAAAGAGTAATTTTTGAAGTTTTTCCTAAATATTTACTTAGCAAATCTAGCCTTAATTTGTGTTTCTAGAATTGCTCCACAGTCCACTTTGTCCCATTCTCCACTGCTACTACAACAGCCACATTCTCCATTGAAGTTTCTAGAAGGGAGAATTTATTCTCAGTAGAAGTAAACACCGGTTCTACTATTGGAATTGGTTTGCTTCTAGTCTGAATAGTAATGAATCCCTCAGCATCTTGTGTTGATTTAGAGACCATGTTGTCTGATGTTGACACTAGAATAACTTTTTTGAAAACCTTCTTCTGACCATTCCTATTACATTTTTCAATGGTATGTCTCACCTTCTTAAAAGTTTTACAGTAGAAGGGAACCCACTCATAATCGATCTTCTGCAGAATCTTTCCCCTATAAGGTGTTTGAAGAGCCATTGTTTTAGGGAGATCCTTCGAGATGTCAACTTCCACCAATATTCTAGCAAATGCTATCTTAGTTTTATTTGTAGTAGTCTCATTTGCACATATGGGTCTTCCCACATAACTTGCCACTTTGCTTAAGGCAGTTTGCGACCAAAAACGAGGGTCCAAATTGGGGAAAAGTACCCTGACTGGAACATTTGTGACCACATCAAGCTTCTCAGCAACAGTAGGAGACCAAGGTTTAAAGACAAGAGAAAAACCATTGAGATTTCATGATTCAGACTGGATACTTATCATGTCCTCTTGAGATATGAATCTAAAGTAAATCCATCCTCTAGAGAAATACAGTATCTCTGGAGTTGTAACATGCCCCCAATTCTTAGCAACCAAAGTATTGAGTTCAACCATATATGTCGTTCTTCGACCCATAACTGTGTCAACTAAAGTACTCTTCCAATAATCTACTTCTCCAATAATATCCTGTGGTTCAAGGATAACATGACAGTCTGGGAGGGCTTGACATAAGACAACGACATACCTTTCCCAGAGGTTTTGAGAATGTTAGCATAAGGTTGCTTTGCCTGTGAACCCAATATAACAGTCGGAACATTTTGTACCATTGGTTGCTTTTGTTTTGCCTTTGACATGGAAATTGGCTCTATCAAATTAGGAGAAGAAGAAGGAGCCTTACCTTGAGATGACTGGCCTTGCAAGGAGTTGATTTCCCCGATTGCTGAACACCCACTTTAAGGAAATCCCCCAAGATCACAGATCTAGGAGTACGACTCGAAGGGTCCTCCACAACATTTGATTCCTACGCAATCGGTTCAGTAGAGCAGGTAAAGCGAGCGGCGACCTGATTATTAGGCGGTCGGCCCCTCGGCATAGCGACGGTGAGACAAGTGAACCACTCGAGATTAGGTTTTTATAAGTTTTCCTTTTAATTTTTTTATAAGTTTTCCTTTTAATTTTTTTATAAGTTTTAAATAAATAAATGAATGTGTTATTTTTAAATCGTACGATTTTTGTAAAATTAAGTTACACAATTACCAAAGGAAAAATATATAAAGATTTTCAACCAACATTTAATAATCTGAATTCAGTTTAAAAAAAATTAGTGAGTGAAAAACATTAATCGATTTACTAAAGCGATCAATTACGAAAACTTTCATTAAAATGTCAGTTTTTATTGTAAAATATGAAACTTAGATGTGATTTGTAAAAGATTACATTCCTCTTGGAATTTTGTAACTCGAAAAATAATTATGCTACACAATTAATTTAATATAGATTTACTGAAATTTTTGTAAGGAATTTTAGTTTATTTACGTATAATGTGGAAGAGTTAGTTTATATTAGTAATTATACATGGTTGTGAGGTGGCATCATAATATGCTAGAAAATGTAGAATCCTTGTCAATTAGGCCATCAACACGCCTTTTAATATTAGTTATAGATTCCTAATGATTTAGCTGCTAAAATGCCTTCTTTTAGCGAGAACGTCTGCAACAAGAATGCTATTAACTCTATATTTTTCGCTCATAGAAAACCACTTTACCATTATGTCCCATCTATTTTCAAGCCGTCGAAATTTAGCTTTATAAAACTGTTCCAAGTTTCTTCCACAAATTTTTTTTGTTATGAAGTAAGTATTTGTATAAATAACGAAGAAAACGATTCAAAGAATCGATTATCATACAAACGGATTTGGGCTTAGCGCCAAACCAGCCTCAAGTATCCATATCTATCCCTTTAGCAACAAAACCAAATATACAAAAACAAATAGAAACTCTAATCTATTACAACCTCAAGATCATGGTCACTTCCCCTCCTTCTTTCTACTGTAACTGTGTTGCTAAGTTATTTCTTCTATGGCTACGGCTCGCCTAGAGTAGCAATCCATCTCTTGTCTTTGTCTCCCATCTTTGTGCAATGTTTATTCCTTAATTAGTTTCATACTGAAATCATTGATGTTCCGGTTGGGGAGTGTCTACAGCCTTATGATCTTCATTTTAATTCTACTAACATTCCTTTGGTTTCATAGATATGTAATACATTTTAGAGTTTAGGATAGCATTGAGGAGACTTCTTTTCAGTTTAGAGATTCGGCGACGGTTTTTCCATATATCTATTTCCTCAAATGGTAATTTGATCTTCATCCAGTTACCAATCTGAGTAACAACTTTCCTGTTGTATTCACACTTAAAGAATTAGTGATATGTCGTCTCTCTTCCACTTTTGCAAATATGACAGGTATTCTTCATATTAATTCCCACGTTATAAAGCTTATCCATGGTGTTATGGTTGTTATGGTAGTACATGCATGAAAAAATGACATGTTTGGGTAGGGTCCAGTTAGACCATACCACCTTCGACTAGACCACTTTAGGATTATGCCTTCTAAGCTGCTCATACCCTTTGGCTACAGTGTATTCTGACCCTGCAGATTGTCTCAGGTCTGTTGCAGATATCACAAAATTTCTTCCTTACTAATAGTGCTTAGATCTAACTGAATTGTCTTTATTGGGATTGTGATATCCTTTGTCTAGACTCATTCCAAGTCTTAATGTTATAAATGCATAAGTTAATGACTTTGTTGGTATTGATATGAACATTATTAAAAGATAATGCATTTCCATAAAACCATGAATCTCACCAAATAAAAATAATCTTGATGAAATCAACTTTTGGTATTAAGTTTTTGAGATAATTGAGTTTCATTAAAAAAAAGCATTACTTGAAATATTATCATATATTTCCAAAAAAATTGTTACAGGTAATAATGTCCATGTCTTGGATGACTAAACCAATTAATGGACGTTTGAAAAAGAAATGATCTTTATATTTATCTTTAGTAGGATGATTTCACAAAACGCAATAAGACGTGACATTAATATGACTTTTAGGAAGCCTACCTTTAGTGGGCATGCCGTAAAGACATGATTTTCAAATTTAATGCTTTTACTATTATCTTCTTGCAATCTCAAACCTTTCTGAATAAAGTCCGACGACTCATAGTTTATGCCATTACAAATCACAAACTGAATTAGGCTTATGATCAAAGAGTGAATAATCTCTCAAGTATTTTTTAGGTATTCCTTTGACCCAAATATTTCCTTTTCCTTCAGAATTTACCATAAAAGTTTCATTTATAGATATTTATTTGTTGCTTCAGAATACTTAATTGCTCGACCACCAACCCACTTTGGTAAACTAACTTTGCGCCAACTAATAATCAGATTAGGATAAAACTAGAAAGATTCTTATTTTAAAGAAAATCACTATTTTTATCTAATCTATGATGAATCGATGATGGAAGAAGGATCGTCATACTCTTAATATTCATCTAACCATCTTTGCTCTTGGTTTTATTTTTATATATAGCAGTCTATTTTGCCTGGTTGTCAGGAGAACTTTGATATTGTTTCTTAGTGTGCTAGTCTTTGCATATATAATGAAATTAAATGGTGAATTCTTTGCAAAAAAGATGATGGAGGAAGGAAGCTTTGCATTTGAAAATTTTCCTTCGCGATAAAGTTAACATTGATAAGAACTCGTCTACCTGCATGTGATAAAAAATTTCCTTTTCTCGGTTGAGTGCAACAAGATTTAATCATACGTTCAAACGTATTTTTAGACACTCTGTTTTTTTTTTAAAAAAAAAAGGACATCCTTAATCCTTACCCAAAGGAGCTTCCTGAATCATACGAAGAAGGTCTCTGAAAGATTCATGAAGTGATCGATCAATTTTTCTAGTGCATTGGAAAGTTGATTTGAAAAAATTAATAAATTGTCATGATATCGTGCAAAATTTATCTCAAATAGACTTAGTGGCTCTACATGTCTAATTAGAGGGTTTAGCAAAAATAATAATGTCATCTATCTCCACCCCAAATCAAATTCTTATACCAATATAAGTAGAACAAAGATAACTGCCCTTTGTAGAAATCTTGCTAAAATCTCGGGGCGCATAATAAATATATATGACGAAAATGGCTCTCTCCACGTGTAAGTCTTAAATAAATAATATTTTGTTTTACAACAACAAATGTGAAACTATTTCACTAGAATTTGTGTTAAAACCCATTATTAGACTTTAATTTTGAGGATATTCTAAACATATGTTAGGATGGAAATTGAATCTAAAACTATAAACAACACATTCTTTTCATAAAAATATGAGAAAATAAATCTTTTCATTAAATAGTTTTATGTGATAATTTCATTGAACTACAAATTATAATTTTTTCATCCAAATAAAATAAAATAAAATAGGTATAAAAATATAAACTACACATAGTTAATCTTATTATGATATTATTATTGGCAAATGACTTGATCCATCTTTGTATAAAACAAAATTATAAATTCCATAACATCAATTTTCAGGGGTTCTTTTCACTTTTTTTTCCTTTTCTTTTAGTGTTAAATTCCTTGACTTTTCAGCTTCATTTTCCATTTACAAGGTAAAAGTAAATTTTTCCTCTATCCCTTAAAAGTTATGCATGCCCAAATAATATAAGATTGAACACACATAACATACATGAAGGAGTATAAGATTGTAAGTACAAAGTTATGCCCATATAATTTAATTATCATCATCTTCATCCCAATAATATTTCCTATTACCTTTAATTCAATGGGTAGAATTGGTATTCCAACATTTTATTTTAAATCATTCTAAAATGAAAATTAACAATAAAATTGGGATGAATGAGTAATAAAAATAGGCATTGTCTTACTGTGTAGAAACTCAATAATCTCACACATTGATAAAAAGAGGGGAGAATTTATCACTTTATAAGCTAAGAGGAGTAATCTCCTATCTACTAAAAGAATAAGCGAGCTCACAAATTTTTCCTCCAAAAAGCATCTTTATAAATGAGGAAACTATTGATAATTTAATTGTATAAAGTAAACAAGAAAATTAATAATTATAATGGATTTCATTATATTATTATTTTTTCATTAAAATTAATCTTTCATCAAATTATATAATTTTCACTAAACTTTAAACTATGTTCTTTTATTTAGAATATAAACAATATAAATAAAAGTATAACTATTTAATCCTTTAGTGATGCTATTATTTTTTAATGACTTGACTCAGTATAACAAAAACTATAAGTTGTTTTTATTCATTTCATGACGAAATTTTTTTTGAGGGAATTTATAAATTGAAATCATTATCTTTATGTTATGGAAAACAGTTTTTCAAAAAAAAAATACATTTTAGCATATTACTCAATGTTCTTCGACTAATTTTTAGTTTTAATATTTTTTTCCTCGAAACAAAATACAATAACTAGAAAAAATGAACAATTAATGAGATACCACTATTACTTAAATAAATTATGAAAAATAAAAAAAACTATATATACCGTGCATTAATGCACGGGTTCTAAACTAGTTATTGTCAATTGATTTAGAGTGAAATTTCATGGACTTATGAAGCGAACTATATATCTCTCTTTCATTTGAGTGCGATCCAAACCCATTTAATTACATGATTTAACACTTATTATTGTAGCTATACTATCATTTGAAAACAGAGACTGAAATAATGTATACTTTTGACTAATACATTTCTAAAAAATTATTGATGCTTTTAGTATATCACAACATCCTACACCCTATTAGTCTGAATATTCGATTTAAGAGCATTTCTCATGATTAAATACTCCTAGTGATATGAGATCATAACTTGGAAATTATTAACCAAAACAATTATATAAGCCAAAACAATTACTATCTAAATACATTTGATAAATTACAAATAAAAATATCATTTCTTAAAAATCAAAATTAAAACAAACAATATAAATGAGATGTAGACAACAAACCCTAGATAATTATCATGATTAAATACTCCTAGTGATATGGGATCATTACTTGGAAATTATTAATTCTGATTTTGTTGTAACACTTGCTTTCAATTGGGCATATAACCTTAATTAAAAGTTTACACACCCAAAGACTAGGGAACTACTACTCCCTATAAAATAGTGTAAATCTGAAGATTCCTAACCCCGTTTTAACGGAATCTTTGCGGGTCAAAGTCAACCCCATATAGGGTCAACAGCTCCAGCCTCAGAAAGCAAAGTGGCAAGTCTATTGGTGAGGTGGAGAGCCATAAGGCTGTCCAATCCACCAACACGATTCCCGCCAACGAATAATATTGGAGTTTCTCCGATATTCTCGTCAGCGGGAATCGCAAGGATCTCTGCCTCGTCAACCTCGATGACAGTTGGATGGACCCCAACGGATTGTAAAAGATTCTTCATGACGTGACACATGCAGCATGATGAACGGCTGAAGATCACTGCTGGATTCTCCGTTATTAGATGTTGAATTCTTTCCACCGCCGACTCAGCCACGTCGATTGCTAATGGCGATGATGTCATTGAAGTTGTTAACTCTAGTCTCATTTGAGAAGGGAGAGACGTACTTGAATTTGGTGAGGGTAGTTTTGAGAGTGATGAAGTAATGGTGGTGATATATTCCAACTAGAAGGCAAGTGGAGAGAAGCTTAAAGCAAGTGTTAAAGAGTGGTTTTATATTGAGGAAGTGAGAGGGGGGTGGGGATTGGTTAATATATAACGTCAAGACACAAAGTCTTGTCAGTGACGGTCATTAGCTTGTAACCTTACACAATTCTTCTTTTTTTAGCGTTATTTTAATTGGGTGTAAGTCTTCACAAATAAAAATTTGTGAATATATAAAGAGAGAGGTTTCTAGGCTTGAGTAAGATTCACACTTTTTGTTAGAAAAAAAATAGTTTCATAATAATGATATGGGTAATATTTACTTTAATAGGGCGAATTTATATTGGCAAAGAAGTAAATTATAACTAGGTATTTTCTCATTTCAATTATTTGTTTATGTCATATGTAAACAATTGATTAGGAAAAAAAGAGTATCTTATTTTTGGGGGATCGTTAATAAAAAGAAATTATTCATGTTTATTACTGGCAAAGTTTTATATGTAACGGGCATTTTTCGTCTCAAGTTCGTGACCTCTTATAGTAAATGGGAGAGCATGTGGGCATGCAAATTGGAGAGGGGTTGTGAGGGGTTATAAACTTATTACGGTTATAAATCAAACTTTCTGGTTTATTAATGAACCTTTTTTTTGTAGGGAAGTTTGTTAATGAACTTGATCAAATATGTTGTCTAGATTGTGTCACTGTATTCTTGACATCAACAGAGATAGTTAGGCAAGAGAGTAGCGAGTAATAATTGATCTCAGTAGCTTTAGATGATATTGAAACTAAATTGCTTACGTCTATTCTTTTATGTATAAATGTATGGAAGAAAGAAAAGTCTAACTTGCAAAAATAAAATACCTCATGAAATATTCCATGTACTAAGCGTGTTGTATGATTTGCCTCGGTGATAGGCAAACTCTCACCAATTTTTCACGGGCCTTTCATGATATAACCATGTAACAAATAACCAGTTATAATTTAAGAAATGATATTGTTACATTTATTGTTAAACTGGTCATGGTCCGTCTTCAGCTGAAGACGAAAATGTGACGACCATATTCAGCAAGACTTATTGTTGATACTATAGTTAGCGATTAATTACGTCATTTTAAAATTGTTAGGATTTTCATAATGGTTAAGTTGGCGCAGATGCATTCATTTAAATAGAAAATGATGAAATTAAATAAATCCTAAAATTATAATTCGAAAGCTACAAAACAAGCATCTACTTATTTGTTCTTTATTCTGTTCAACTTTTGAATCATTGGCAGCCATCAAATAGATTCCATATTCAACGGAGAAAATGTTCTCATTACTCTCATTCTAGTGCTGTACACGGGCCAGGGCGGGCTGCCCCGGGCGACCCAGGCTATCCTGATCAAGTCTTGAACTGGCCTCCGGTAGTCCGACCCGGGCGAGGCCCTTGGCGGGTGGAGGGCGAGATGGCCGAGTAATTGTCTTTTTATTTTGGAAATTACACACTTATGGAAAACAATTTAAGGAAAAAAATGAAAGGCTTGATCAAAATTATTACTCCCTTTTTTTCTTTATATATGTCATTTTCACTTTTCGATACACTCCCTTCTCTCTTCAATATTTCTTTATCAGCTCGTCTCACTGAAGAAGGGGACTATCCGTCACAAACTGAAGGCGGATGGTGTAACACCCCCCCCCCCCCATATACCAATGTGCCTTACAAGACACCCTTAACACATGGAAGTGCTACCATCTCGGTTGCCCGAGGTAGTAAGCATCACAACACGCAATAAAGCAACGACATTTATTAAATAATGTTTAAAGTGATTACATAACTAAAATCGATGGCATACCAACTGACCGAAATCCAAATCCAATAATATTAGATACCAATACAGAAAACAAGGTTTAAGAATATTATGAGTTCAAGACTCCAACTGACACGCTGAAGCTAGACAATCGACGATCCCATCCTCAATCCCATGCAAGCTAATGATTACCTGCGATCACCCGCTCACCATTCCCCAACGGATCACAACATTTTTGTAAAACAGTAAAGAGGTCAGTATTCATATATACCGACCAACGTATAAGAAGCACATGGGAAAGAAACCGGAGGGCCACCGCAGTTGTTACCGTAGTAGACTCAGGTTACCAGCTTGCTCTACAAAACCACCTATTGACCCTGAACCGCAGCCATAGGCATCGAACTTCCATCTTGCACACAGCAAGATAACCCGGAACATTAATGTGCACATCCCCCACGTGGCGGGTTAACCACGGGGGCGAACGCGGGGCGTGACCTATCTCCCAACAGGATCACCAAATCACAGTAACCAAGTAAATTCAACAAGAACTCCCCAATATCATCATCGTCACAACAGTGACCAACAACATCATCACATATTGAATATCACATATAACGAATCAACAATCGCATGCCATCAATTATCATAAACAAATACTGAGTAGGAAACCCTACCTTTTCGCAAATCCGCAGCAATTCACAATCATTCTATCAACAATCTTCTTTTATGAATCCCTTCCCCTAAACATGCAATTAACATAATCATTACTAACCCTTGTTTCCCTTTTCCTCAAATCAATTAGGGTTATAACAATACATACAAATCACAAAGCATAGATACATACCAATGCAATCAACAAAGTGGCGATAGATCAGATCCGACACGAGATGATTAAGGATGTTCTTGAGGAATTAGAGAGAGTTTGAGAGAATACTAGGGTTTGCTTTGAGAAACGTAACGAGATTTGTGATACACGAGTTTCACGATTCTTTCCAAAAACTGTGGTGCAAGGGTTACTACTGTTGGAGTAAATGTCCTCAACAATAGTGCGATCACATAATTAAATCTCAATAACAAGAATACAAAGGGATGATGAATATTATAGTCAACTGGTCAACATAAATTGGTAACGATTGGCTCAATTGAGTTTGACATTACTGTCGTATGACGGTGGTGATCAATTGATCCCTTGAGGTCACACCTAAAGGACAATCCCCTAATCATGTACATTAATTAATTGTATAGTGATACAGATTAATTAATCCCTTAAATTGAACCAAGTTTAAATTGTAAGTGAGAAAAATATCTTATTGTAATATGATTAAATAAGATTCATTTTGGTAATTTAATTGTTATATTACTAAGAATGCATTATGTTTATGAAACATTTGAGATAAGCAAAATTGGTCGATTATAATTACAAATTGTTGTATATTATATTAACCAAATATGAGATGACCCATTTTATTTACATGTAATTATAAAATGTGACTTAAAATGTTAAGTCTAATTTATTTGTTATGAAATTGCGCTTAAATTAGTTAAATGTACATTTATAAGCAAAGATTACATGTTACATGTCACATGTCACATATGTGACAAATGATAAATTACAAAGATAAAATGGACACCCATTTTATACATGGTGCACCAGTTTTGAGGTAGATAGGGTAGTATTTAGGTGTTGATTATTGTTCTAATTAAGAATTAAAACATAATCATAACCTATCAAGCCTAGACCTAAGCTACTTTCTTGTTAAGAACAAAAGACAAAGGCATGCTCCCTCTACCCTATGTGTGGCCGGTTGGCTTGTGCAAATAAGAGGACAAGTTTTCCTCTTATTTTTACTACTTGATCTCATAATTTTTTAGTATACTTATCTCTCTACATCTCAACATTCTCACATAACAAGAAACTTGAGAAGTTCATCTTGTGTTCATAAATTTAATAATAAAATTACTAAGAGTAGTAATAGTGTTTATTAGTCATATTTTAAGGGAACTATTATATTATACTAGTGTAGTATTTTATATAGTGATTAAAGGGGTAGTCTTGGGTGCAACTAATTGGAGAGTTTCTAATTTGAAACTAGGAAAATCATCCTCATCATATAAGCTAAAGAACAAGGTTTGGAAGGTGTCCAAATCTTGTGCCCATAAATTCGTTCCAATCCAATGTAAGGAACAAATTTTTCTTCTCTTATTTATCTCTAGTTATGCATGCATAAGATCCTTTAGTTTAATGAGTAAACTAATTTTAATATGATATTAGAAATGTCTAATATTGAGTTTAAGAAACTAACAATTACGGCTGGAGAAACGAGGGACAAACGAAAAAACACGCATTTGTGGAGTCGCCACAAACCTTTGTGGGAAGTTGGAACCGTTCGAATACTTTATGCCATGTCAAGACACAAAGGAATGACATGAACACTAAGAACTCGTTACCCTTAGCATTCTATATCTATAATGACTCTCGTGAATGCCAATGAACACAGATGTTCACAGAGATCTGGAGTAAAGGGTGAAGGTACGTATTAGTAAGTTCTTTTAATCGAACACCTAATCCCTCCCGCCTCGATAGCGGCCTCTACTTATGATTAGGGAAACTCTTCTGTTATCGATATGTTGCCAGTTATATGCATGCTATGTAACATCCATGTTTTAATTCTAACATGTGGTTTAGACTATGGTGGTTAACATGTAATTTAGCAATTAATTATGTCGAATTGGGTTTAAGGTTGAATTGCATGTGAGAAGACAAGTAATGAAATCATACAATGATCGAATAGAACTATAAAAGAAATATTAAAATTGATTACAACGAATACGGGATCTATGTCAAAAATATGTTTGAAGATTAATTGAAACAAAAAAAAAGAATTAGTGAAACTAAACAAAATCAGATTAGCGGTTAATTACCTAATTAAACTACGTCAAAGCGAACCAGGAAGATTAGAGACAGAAACCAACCCGGAAGAGGCGCAGCACTTTGTGCGTCTGTTCCTGAGTTGGGCTCTGGCTGTGAAGTCAGAATCGCAACCAGTTAGTGTTCGTTGATGATTTACGGTTTATTAATGATCTAAAAGTCGAATTTAAGTGATTTAAGTCATATTAATTACACTAATTATATCAAAGACGAATCTAGAGATTTGATATGGACAAATATAACATCTAAAGACACAACTTGATAGATGATAGAAACCCACTAATATTGACTATTAGAGATTTGAGTCAAACAAACTAAAGAAAAGGTTTGAAAACGATTTTGACATAAATCCGACATGAATCTTACATTAGATGAAATACAATAAAACAATAAAAAAAACGGGATTAAACACCCTCAGATTTACCTGTTGACGAAACGAGATATGAACTAAAGTTACGTTTTAGCGACAGCTCGACTCGAATGTAAATAAAGTGCCCTCGCAAGAGAAATGATCGATTAGTTAAGATTGATTATTGTTGAGTTGGTCAAATTGGTAGTTCAATGCAATAACGTGACAGGTACCCAGAAGGATCTGAGCTTACGTGGTCGATTGATCAAGCACGTAATTGTCAAAATGCTTAGAGCAAGGTCTAGAATGCAAAGAGAGAGAAAAGAAGGGGCAGAACACTCGCGTGCCTTGAAAGTGTGCCCGAACCTCTCCTTATATAGGGAGAAATCCGAAAAGTTTTGGAATAACTCGAATACGGAAAGAAATCTAGAAAATATTACGGAAATAGGAAAACAGAGTTGGGGAAGAGGCGCAGCTGCGACACTTGGAAGAGGCGCAGCTCCTGCTGCATCATTTCCCGAGCAGTTTCCTACTTTGAAAGAAAATTTCCGCGTTTCTTTATGGGAATTGCGGTATATTTCAGATTCCCTTCAATAAAATACGGATATATTTTACCGAAAAGGATAAGTTTTGAAATATTAATATCCAGAATATTCTCGAGCGTTCAGACACGATTTTAAAAAACGGTTTATAGAATATGAAGCGGTTTTTTACCCAGACTCCAAAATGACTCTAATGACTGTCAAAACGGCCATATCGACACGTAGATGAGCTATCACTTGACGATAAACTTACGAATTGTCATAAACCATTTCGCATACCAAAGATGCGGCCCAATCATCACTGGGTGGTTGGCGGAAGGTGCAGATTCGAGGTATCTACAAGATTATAAATCCTAAATCCTCTTATAAATCCTTAATCAACCGTCCGACTAATCCTCCAATTCCATCGTACTCGATCGAGTACAACATGTACTCGGTCGAGTACAACTCACTCGGTCATCACCTCCAACCATCACCCTCTACTCGACCTAGTGCACAACCCACTCGGTCAAGTAAGCCTTACTCGGCCGAATTCCCAATACACAGAAATATGGAGTATTACAGATGGTGCTCCTCTCACAATATGCGAGTAGAAAAGAAAGCGGGTGGCTCCATTTACCCTCCACTTGTCATCCGTACTTGCATATTGTGAGAGGGGCACTATCCGTTTTCAGCTTGTGATAGATAGTGCCCGTCTTCAATGAGAATTTGTGTTTCTCAAAATATAAGAGTAAACATAATGCAATATATACTCATTTAAAAGAATTTTATGGTATAATTTTTATCACTTTTAGACTAATATATTTTTTGTAAAAATCAAAGTCAAAGATTCACCTTGGAAAACAAAAACGTCATATAATAGGAAACGGAGGGAGTGTAGTTTTTTGAATTAGTTTTTTAAGAATTTGTAATAATTAAGGTAAATATGTATCTTTTTCGGAAGTATCAAAACCCACGTTGTTCGTACATACCTTACTTACATGTTTGGGGATTGGAGATTTGGAGTTGGTTGGATGACTTGGATCCTCCTAGGGTGGAGAGCTCGTCCCGGATGGCACGTCGGTTGTCATACACTCGCCATATTCTAATGGGTTGAAATCCTTTACCCCTTGACGTTTTATGATGGCATGATCCATATCGTTTTTGCACACACCCATCTTTATGCTCACGAGAGCAAAACTCGATATTTTTTAATTTAAAACTAGATCTCTCTGTTAGTAATGAAATATGAGCAGTCGAGGTGGTAGCTCCATTTTAGTCGCGTTCTTGGAACCGTACTTTCGATGCATGACCGTAGGATTTTTTAGTTACGGATAGGGAGTGAGTAATGTGTTATAGTTGCGAGGATTTAAAAATCTGGTATTTAATGTGCCGAGTCTAGCTTCTTTGATAAGGATTGTTAGCTAGAACGCTAGTAGCTTACTAATTATAATATGAGTTGGTCGACTAGGTTACGAATGCTAACCGTTGTGCTCGTGGGTGATTTTTTGGGACATCGATTGTCTGTATAACATATTAGGACGTCAGTGGCATGGGTGGTTAAATTAATGGTTTTGTGTGATAACGACTTTTCGAGTGGTGATCTTGTATAATGGTTATGGGAATACGCGAATTCTCGAGATTAAGGTAGAGAGCCGAATTTTGAGAACTTAGGCTCAATATATTATGGGAATGTGGGTAAATGACGTATGTTCATTGTTGCGTTTGAGTGGACCTCGGTCATGCTGAGGTAACAGTAAGTATAATGAGTGGAGGATGTCAGCTGCGGTGTTTTGTCATTATAATTTGGATGGAAATTAGTTAAGGTTCATATTGTTGAAAGTGCTTTAGGAACCTATTATGAGTAAGTTTGTTAGAGACGAAAGAAATTTTTGAAAATCGCGTTGGTTGTGTTAGAATTTTGAGTGATAACATCATTGTGATATTCATACATTTGGTATGTGTTCTTACTGTCGGGATTGTGTGTGAATCAAGGAGGATGTTGTTCTGTGCTAATGATCGATGAAGGATGAATCTAATATACCATGTTGAGGATTTTGTGGTAATCTTACGTAGTGGGAGGTATGATTAGTGGCATGGTAATTGTTGGAGAGAGTATTGGGAAAATGGTGTAATTGTCGGTATTAATGTTAAGGTGATAACTGTTTATCAGTGAGACGGGATAATAATAATGAAAATACATGGCTAAAGATCTAGTAGTATTGGAATTACGAGGACGTAACATTTGTCTTAAGAAGGGTATAATACCATACCGCAGTGATAACTTTACACGGAGAGGTATATTTTGGCATCGTGTGGTATGTCTTGATTGTTTAGTTGTGTTATTGAGGTATATTTAGCATATTGATGGGCCTTAGTAGTGAATAAAGTGTTGATGACATTAAAATATTGGTGGTACTTGGGGGTTGGTTACTTGAAATGAGGGGACATAGATAGAGTTTAGAGTGTGATAGTATTGAATTGTTTTCGTGTGAGCAAACTTCGAGGATGAAATTCATTTTAAGGGAGGTAGATTGTAATTATTCATGATGATGGTTGCTATTCCATAGTAAATTGTATTGACGGTGGATGTTGTACTTTAGCATTAATGGGAACAAGTTGGATTAATGTTATGCCATGTGGTGGTTTGGAACTTTGTAGGTTGTATTATGGTTGTCGTGACGTTATTGGTTATTTGGTGATGTTGAGTCGTTGTAGGAAGGAGATTGGTGTTCTGCGAGTATGTGTGAACTTCGAGGATGGAGTTCCTTCTAAGGAGGGATGATTTTAATGCTTCGTATTTTATAGGGCTACTAAGTCGAGTGTTTTTCCTACTCGACCGAGTCGGTTGGTTGTAATTAGAAAGAGGGTTATTATATATATCATGTGAAGCGTTGATAAAATCAGTTTTCCAAACCCTAAAACATTTTCATCTCCTCCTCATCTTCTCCTTTGTCTTTCCAATCATTTAAGAGAGAAAAAATATCAAATTTTTTGCTTCTTGGAAATAAGGCTTTCATCCTTCCAATCAATCTCTTTCTTCTATTGTAAGTTCTCTAATTTATATTTATGATTCATCATCTTTTAGAGTTTTAATTGGATATGAGAGTCGTCGTTATCATCATTAAATAGAGTTAGTATACTTAGGATTGTTACAACAATATTAAGATTCGTTGGGTCGTATTGTTCATTGTTTTCGCTATCTGTATATTGTTGTATATCCTAAGTAAACAATTGTTTTCGCTTTTGAAAAATTTACAAAGAGGCTATAGTTTATACCAAGACTAGTTTCTGCCTATGAAATGTCGTAGCCAATTTCTTTGTAGTTTTTCCTGGATGATTTATTTATGAACATCTCTCCAAAATAACCGCGAATATGCTAGTGTCATGATAAATGCTTCATAAACATAATTTATATGTTGAATATATTCTAGGTATTTTTCATACATTATCTTTGAATAGTGTAGATTATGATAGAAGTTAGAATTTCTAAAAAATGATATTTGGAACCTGTTTTATAAATCGTTACTTTTTATGTGGCGAGTTTTGTTAGGGTTTCCTTACTCAATATTTTATTTGCGATCGATTAATGTTATTTTATGATATGTCTGCATTATGGTTACTATAGAGTTCAATGGGTGTTATGAATTTATGTGCTTAACAAAGCAGTGGCAGGATCACTGTCTCCGTGTAATACTCCATGCGTGGGGTGCCCCTGTAAAGATCCATTAAGAGGCTTAAAATATGACTGGTGCTTAAAAGGATTGAAAGTATTACTCATATCAACAAAGTGCACTTTCTTTTCTGGTTATCCATGCGAAAAGAACTCAAAAATTAAGCGTGATTGACTGAGAATAGTCTTAGGATGGGTGACCTCCTGTGAAGGTTCCCGGGATGCGCATGCATGAGTGAGGCTAAAATGCAATGAAAGCACCCGTATTGATCTGTGGGCCATGTACACAGTCTGGCAATGTAACACCCGTAATCTTAGTCGTTATAATTTAATAATATTATATTAATATAAATTAGCTTAATTTTAAATTTAGAATAGAACTTAGTTTTCCGTGTCTAATTTAGCAAATCCGAGTCCGTATTCGGACTCTACTCGAAATTTCGGGTGGGTTACACCTTAGTCCATATGTTCGGCCTTTCTCTCATTCTCCACTCACCCAACCTAACCCTTTCCCTACACATTTTCCACTCAACTTTTTAGATTACTATTCACTCTCTTCAACCTCCCACAAACACACTAAACCCTAACCACCATCGCCATTGTTGAGCTTTCAACTTTCCTACCTAAATCCTACCATAACTCATTCATTTCTCATCCAAATTCATTGATTCTTAGCCTATTCTCTTTCTTTTCTTCTTCTCTTCCTAGTAAGGTAAGAAAAATCTAGTCTTTCTCATTTTCATTTTCTCATCTTTTTCCAAGGTGAAAATATTCATCTTTTGTATCGTCTTTGTAGGAGGAGACCTCCAAGATCCAGGCTGAGACTATTTTCTAGTAGAGGAAGAAGAAGAAGATTAGTGAAGACGCAAAAAGGTAACGGTGAAGGGTTACTCGATATCAATTTACGTTTTTAATGCTTTAAATGTGGTTTTAGTAGAGAAAGATACAACCTTAATTTGAATTTCATGAGGAAACCTACTTGTTTCCTTTCATATGTGTGAATTCTACCATTCCTGATTTCTTTCACTAATCATATGCTAAGTAGTATTCAAGTAATTAATTATGCTCATTTAATATGTTGGAAATTATGTTGGGCATTAAGCATGTGTGGGTTTTACTTTAATTGGTGCTTATTCAATGATTGGTGATGATTAATGTACATTTAATGTGGTTTGATGCTAATAAATGTTGTTAGAATTGAATGAGAAGCAAATAGGTTTGAGTATTGGTTGATGATTGTTGCGTTTTCGTGCGTGTATGCCCCAGTCGGCCAACCGGCCGCCGATCACACCCACCGGCTCGGAGCCCCTGATGTTAACTTAGTGAAAATTGGTAAATTGGTTGATACGTGAGTCCCAGCCGACCGACCGCCGGTTCGCCCAACCGGTTGAGCATCCATGTTTATTGATTGATATCTTCCATTGAGTACGAGTCACAGCCGGCCAGCCGGCAGCCGACCCAACCGGCTGGAACTCTCCCCCTTCCCCTTTTCCTTCAGTTTTCCATCTAACCTATGACCCCAGCCGGGTAGCTGGCAGCCGGTCACACCCACCGGCTGGGGATCCCTGTATATTCAATGTTGTTATTAGTTGTTGTTGTTGTGCCAGCCGGGTAGCCGGCGGCTGGTCCCCCTGACCGGCTGGCACCCCCCTTAGCTTATTCTCATTTCTTTTCCATATGACTTCATATGAAATAGTTTGTATGGTTTGTTTATCGTATAAGCTTACGTAATAACATTAAATATTCATGTTTATAATATATGATATCTCATATTCTTATATCACATGTTTTGTGACGGTTTTTTTATATGTCCCCTCTTGAGTCGGTTCTACCTTATGTTTTGATTTGAGCACTACTTGTTGAGTGCTATGAACTCTCATTTCCCGGCTACACCTTATCCTCGTTAGACTGGAATGTCGGAGCGATGGGGTGTATCCTTGATGCTTGTATGCATGTTTTAGTCGGGATATGACGACGTTGTTGGGAGGTGAACGCAATGCGTTGATCGACCCGGCCGTCAAATGTTGTATCCTTGCAAGGTGGTGTCATTGCATGTAGCGTACCGCTTGATTATGATTCTTGTGCTCTTTCCGCCTCTTTCGAGTAGTTTGACCGAATTTGGGGTACTCGGCTTTTGTGTTTGACCGAGTCTTGGATGCGAAACGTTTATCGCATGTCGAATCAGAACACGTTTATTCCGAGAGTCTGGCCAGGTTTAGACTAGAACCGTATTATTATCGTCGTCCTACCGGGAGGAAATGAGTCTTTCATATACGAAACGTTTATCGTGTATGGGTTCAGGGAAACATTTATCCCGTGGACGTGTTTTGATCATACTTGTTATGTACATGGTGCCAGTGCGTGTCATTTACCGTGAGAGTGTGTATTCTTATATTAGATCGAATGATGGATTGTATACTGGATCAATTCGGATGCCTATGACTGTTTTGTTTGTCGAGTCCCAAACCTTCTCAAGCATATGCCGCTAAGGGTGAGATGCAAGCCCTTAGTATTCTATATGGTTGCCAAGGGGAGTCTTCCCCGAGTCTTGTTTTGCATGATGATGACTGATGATGGTTTTCTTTACTCATATATTGTTATTATCATAATGTTATTCTCATATCAGGCATGATATATATGTTTACATGTTTACGTGCTTGCTTATGTACGTTTTAATTTGATATGGCCGGGAGAACCCGGAGTTACTCCCTACTGACGGTGGCATTCATGTTTTTCATGAATGAACAAGTTGCTTGGATGGATCTTTCTTGTTTTTGGGTTCGGGTGTGAGCTAGCGAGTGTTGGACTTGACGATTCACCCATAGACGTTCTTAGCTAGTTTATTAAACAACTTTTATGCTTGATTTCGTTTTGAGAGACTATGTCTCTTGTAGTATATGATACTTTAGTTGGTATTTGTTTGACACTCCTCGTATTCTTCCTTCGGCATGTAAAAAGTATTAAAAATCTCGTATTTTGCTCTATTTAAATCGCATGCTTGTTATGTTTTATTTCCGCTATTGCGAGGGTTGTCACAGGCAAGCTACCGTGAGTAACCGCTCCCGACCCAGAGTTTGGGTCGAGGTACTCTTGGGTCGGGGTGTTACAAGTGGTATGAGAGCAACCTTGCGACCGTGCGGTGAGCCTGTGTTCTGGAATACCCGGGTCACCCACCTAGCGGGAGAGGATCCTGGGAATGCATGGTTGCTATCAGAAGCTGGCAGGTGCAACGAAGACGTTTTTTTTTTCTTCAAGTGGTTGTGTGTAACACTCTATGCGTGAGGGGCCCCTGAAAAGATCCATTGAGTGGCTTAAAATATGACTAGTGCTTAACAGGATTGCAAGTATTACTCATATCAACAAAGTGTACTTTTTATTTATTATCCATGTAAAAAGAACTCAAAAGTTAAGCGTGCTTGACTGAGAGTAGTCTTTGGATGGGTGACTTCCTGAGAAGGTTCCCGGGATACGCATGAGTGGGGCCAAAATGCGCTGTAAAGGACCCGTGTTGATTTGTGGGCCATGTACACAACCCCGCAAGCTACCGTGAGTGATCGCTCCCGACCCAGAGTTTGAGTGAAGGTGTTACACTCCGAGTCTATAGGGTTGCTATTCGTGATGGTCTCGACATGGAGGAGGTTCGCGCATGGTGTATGGCCTGAGTACTTTAGGGTGACCTGTTGTGGTACGTACCATATTGTGATGTGTGTATGTGTGGCAGTGTGCTTGTTGATGTCACAAGGAAGGAATATGGTGGTGGTGATGATGAGTGAATCGTGATGCGCTTGTTGATAGCATCGTTGTTCATTATATCGTGACATGGATTGATGTTGGTTGTGTATGTAGAGCTAACCTTGTGTTGTTTTTAAAACTAGCATGATCCATTAGATATTTTCGGCGAATGGTGAGTAGGTGTTTAGCAGGTTTTTTTGAGATGTTATATGCTGCAGAGGATGTGCGGCACGTTGAGATTTAAGTCTCATTGTAACACCCGTAAATGTACCCTATTTTTATAGTGAAAATATTTTACGGATACTTTTCAATGAAATTTAGTTTTACTCGTAAATTTAATTTTCCGAGTCGAATTTAGAATTTCCGAGTTCGTATTTGGAATTTCCGTGAGATTCCATGAGAATCCCGTCTTAAGGTGACTTTGACTTTTGTTGACTTTTTCCTTATACATATCATACTACCACTTAACCTTTTTCTTCACAACTCAAACACAACACTTACTTCATCCTTAAGAAAACCATCAAAACCCTTGCCTCCATTTTCATCCGATCTTATAATCATCGTATCTCTTTCGTTTCTCGCTCAAATTCACGTAAGTTCATCTTATTCTTCCCCTCTTATCTTCCTCTATCCGTATTGGTAATAAAATTACCGTCTTTCTCGCTTTTTAAATTATCCGTCTTTCTCAAGGTGAATGATATTCATCTTTTGTATCTAATTGTATGTAGGTGGAGACTAGGAAGGTTTAGAAATCGATTTAAAGACGCGAAAAGGTAACGGTGAAGGGTTACTCGATATCATTTACGTGTTTTACATGCTTCTATGTTAGAATTCGTATTTAGAATACGATTAGAAAGCTTAGGATTCATATTATTGATGATGATTGTTGTTAGTTGATGATTATTGATGATGATACTTGTTGTTTGTTGAGAATTGATATGAGAATTGATATGAGAAGTGATGATTTATGATAATAGTTGATGATGGTTGAGTTTAGAGCAAATTGGAGTTGTCTAGACTCAAGTCACGGGCGTGAGACTCAAGTCACGGGCGTGAAATAGTGGCTGATCTTTTACCCTTGCGTAACAGAGTGTTTCACGGGCGTGAAATACAAGTCACGGTCGTGACTTGTGCAGTTTCACTGCACTGACCCTTTTTTGTAAAATGATCATATCTCCTTTGTTACTAGCTTGTCTTAGGCTTGTGACCTATCGTTGGAACCGTAAGAGGATAAGCTATCATCTCGACTTGGAATTTCTGTATTTTCATATCTAGAACTCTAGTTATGACAGTTTGAAGTGAACCCTTGTTTTAGTTAGTTTCCAAACTTGTTGTTTTGGAGAGGTAGCTATGTTTCTTATTTGTTATGCTTCTTAAACTTGGTCTAATGCTTATGTATCATGTATTGATTCATGTTTATCATATTTACATTTATATAATGCCATATTCTCATGTTTTGTGACGGTTTTTGATATGTCCCACTTTGAGTCGGTTTTTACAAATGATACGGTTTGAGCACTATTTTGTCTTGTGATTTGTACTCTCATTCCCTTGGCTACCTCCACGTTCGTAAGGCTGGAATGTCGGAACGGGGAGGTATCCTACTGCTTAAATGCATGTGTTAGTGGGCATACGACGACGTTGTTGGGAGTTGAACGCTATGCGTTGATCGACAAGGCCGTCAAATGTTGTGTACT
>JAIUZE010046577.1:0-30868 GCA_022085475.1 Heliosperma pusillum
TTTATCTATTAAAATTTCCCACTTGCTAAATATTACAAAACACGATAAAATAACAATACTCAAAAACCGTCACAAGTCCAAGGGGACCCACGGTTCATTTTGGATCCGGTTTTGGTTATCTTTTCTAAAACCGTTTCTTAATATTTCCCGCATGCTTAACATATTTAAAACCCATCAAAACAACAACAAAACAATCAAGTATCGACACCAACCACAAAGACCAAACACGGACCAACCAGACCGGGCTGGACCGGTCTGAACCGGCCTGAACCGGCCTGGTTTGGACCGGTTTCCAGCCCCCCAAAACAGCCACTTTCACGGCCCACCAACAAACAACCCCAAATTATTTCCAACATGTTTTGATTATCAAACAACCATTTTAACAACCAATTAAACCATCATCATACAAAAATCATGATTATGAACAATCATCAAATATGTCAAGAACACTAAACAAAAACAAAAGGTATGAACCAAAAACAAAAGCAACAAAAGCTATGTAACATAAATTCGTCGAGTAACTCGGAATCGTTACCTTAGCTAGTAAAATCAATTAGCACCAAAATAAGAAGTAAAGAAAAATAAGAAAACCCGTCTTCTAGTCTTCTCCTAAAATATACGAGTCACCAAACTCGTCTTCAAAATCTTCCCTATAAGAAATGACAAGAATAACTTTATTAGAACTAAAACTTGATTTTCCATAATTAAAGTGTTGAAAACGATTTTGTCGGAATTGAAAATAAACCGTACTTGAAGATGGAGAGCGAAGAGGAGATTCTAGAAATATAAGTTAGGACGGCTTTAATTAAGAAATGAAGGTTTTATGATGATTTTGCTCAAGAACGACGAAGAACAAATGAAGAACGACGAAGAACGAATGAAGAACGATGAAGAACGATTAATTAGATCTTAATTTGATTGATTGTAAAATGAAAAGTTGTTGGTGAGTAATGAAAAGAAAGAAAATATCAAGGCTTAAGAGGGGAACAAGAGACGTGTGAAATGGAGAGGAATCGGGTCTGTTTTTACGCGATTTGCGGAGTTTAAGTTGACAGACCGATAAAGTTACAAATATCTTAGATATTTTTATTAGTTTAATCATATTAATTAAAAGATCTAATATGAGTGGAAAAAAAGTGACATTGGGCGTGTGACTCATGTCAAAGTCGTGTTTCGGAACTTAAGTTGATCTGGGAATAGTTAAATGACGTTTGAGTTAAAACCGTAAAAGTTATTCTTTAATTCCGAATAAATTAAAAATAATTATATTAAATTATCATAAATCCTAATAAATCTTAATAAAAATAAATTAAAAATATATTTTTGTAAAAATAAAATTTCGGTCATTCAAAATTACAAGGCGAGTCGGGAAAAGTCAACGGGAAAAGTCAAAGTTGACTAAAAGTCAAGAAAAGTCAATGATGACTTAAAAGTCAAGAAAAGTAAAGACGACTTAAAAGTCAAGAAAAGTCAATGACGACTTTAAAAAGTCAAGAAAAAGTCAAAGACGACTTAAAAGTCAAGAAAAGTCAAAGATGACTAAAAACGTGATTTTCATGAAATCTCTCAGAAATTCCAAATACGAACGCGGAATTTCAAAATACGACTCGAAACAATAAATTCTATTTTAAAAACTTAACCTTGCTGAAAAGTATACTTAAGAAATTTTACTAGAAAAATAGGGTACTTTTCGGGTTGTTACAGTGAGCTTTGGCTCATCGCCCAAACCACAAATGTCAAGGTAGAAATCACCATGTCAATTACATCTCCATGTAACTCTCGGTTTGTCGGTTAGTCATCAAATGACACCACCTCCTTGCCTTAAGGCCTAAGTCCGACTTGATAGACATGTTAAGCGAGCCAAATTGCACCGTATGAATAACTACTCAATTCACATAATCGATAAAGCACTGCTTTGGCAGTCACTTTAACCAACGATGCAAATTGTTACCCATCTGCTTATTTCACATAATCGACAAAGCACTGCTTTGAGAGTCACTTTAACCAACGATGTAAACTTGTTGTAGTGGCCAATATTGGAAAGGCAATGCTTAATATTTATGAGAAATGAAATGCAATATGGGTCATAACCATGTCAATAGGTCAACTTACAAGAGGAACTATCCGTTCTAGCCACACAAGTCTAAAACAATAATCATTCATACATCTCATGTCAAAATGAAAAATTTGTCTTAGAAAGTTTAAGAGATCCATAATTTGATTTCTAAACAAGATATCATTCGTAATTGCTATTTAATTGAGAATCTATCTTAATTTCCCGACCCAAAACAACATTTCCTGACCCGGGAAACTGAGAAGAATCATTTCTCAATTTGATTCATAATCAACAGCAATTCATAATTTTAATTTAGATGAACGATTCATCAAAATATATAAAACTGAATTTTAAGAGCCATGACAACATTTTCAAGAATTCCCGACCAAAAAAACTATTTTCTTAATTCGAGATACAAAATAATTGTTAAAACGATTCATAAATTGAAAAATATAGATGAACATTTCATAATCGTAATGTAGATGAACAATTCATCTAAACATGCGAGACTTGATATCTTAAAAGCAATGCTCCAATTTCCCGACTAAAGAAACTATTTCCTTTACTCGAGATACAAAGCAAATGCCAAAATGATTAATTATTATTAAAGTAATTTATAATTGTCTTAACAATTCTTCGTCATGATCATCAATCCAAAATTTTATAGTCAAAACATAAAGGCATAAATACATGCAGAAAACCGGGAAAATCAAGGGCATACTGGCCGACAACACACCTTGCCTGGCCAGAAAATTACCTTGCTTGGTCGGCACACTGCCTTGCCTGCCCGGATTGACACCATGCATGCCCGGATTGAGACATTGCTTGCCCGGATCAAGACATGTCGGCCGGTTTTTTTGTCATACCGGCCCAAATTTGTGTTAATGCGGCCCGGATCAGGGTCGTGCCTGGCCTATTTTATCTCGTCCGTCACATTTTACCCATTCTCGTGTCATTTTCCTTGCCCCTTCATCCATATTTTACATGAGTCTTGTCCTAATCATAGTAGGACTCATCAAATGAAACAAAGCATCTTAGGGTTTTTAGAAAACAATTTTAGGGTAGATTATATACTAATTCAAAATTAGGGTTCATCAAAATTCACTTTCATAATCTACAACGTCTAAATTCGTAAAATAAAATAACCCGAAACATGTTTCTAATAATTAACAAACAATCATATTCATCATATTGATTGAATCTCTCATAACCAATTATGAGGCAAGATTCAAGTCGATTTGAATAATACTACGCAGTAAGGGCTCTGATACCACTATAGGGTTTTGAATACCCTTAAGCCAGGATTCAATTGCAAGTATTATACCAAACAACATAAATAAATAAAATGAATCGTTACATACCTTTTAGCGCGGCGGAATAATAATAAGAAATATGTAATTGCTTGTAGAAATCCAAAACCCAGACGAATAATAAAGCACCTCAGTATTTATGCCTCTACCGGTATCCACACAAGTATTATGCTCCGCCTTGTATGCTAGTACTTGTAGGGAAGAAAGACAAGTTGAGAAAACTCCTTTTCTCAATTATTATGGGTTTGTCTCACAAACCCTTTCTTATAATAATAGTGAGAGATACAATGGGTTGTCTTACTAACCTTATCTCCAGCGCAGCTGTGCCTAATCACTGTTAGAACCCTATTAGTATTATTATAAGTTCAACTTATATTTATGCTAATTCCGTACCTTTTGTGTGTGACCCAATAGGCCTATTTATGACTATCAGACACGTAAACTATTTACGTATTAAACCAAAATTGACCTATAGCAAAACATATCAAATACATAAACTGTAGTGGGTTAATTCAATTAGGCTAGTGGACCCAACTCATTCATCAATCCTAGAGTTGGCAGGCGGATGGGCGGCACGGGTCCGGGGAAAAGTGTGGGCCGGCCCGAGAACGGCACGACGGACAGTTATGCGGGCCACGGCGCAGAAAATGCAAATTTCCCGTGCCAAGGCACGGCACGGCCCGAGCACGGGGTGACACGGCCCGAACCAGGCACGATGAGCCTGACACGGTGGCACGACACGAGCCCGGCACGGCGGGCCAAGGCACGGCACGGCAGGGACGGCCCGGTGATATGGCACGTCAAGCACGAGCTTAGAAAAGAGCCGTTGGAGTTGGAACTAGAGTAGGCGGTGGGCTTGCAGGAAAAGAGTTGTTGGAATTGTTAGAAAAGACTAAAGAGTTGTTGGAGTAGGAGAATAGGCTTGCAGGAAGAAAAGTCAAAAGAAGGGTTAGTATTTATGGGGAAGGGGAATTAGATTTAGAGTCGTTAGTTAATAGTTAGTGCAGTAGTGCTGTTTGATTTTTTTTTTTGTTTTTTTTTTTTTTTTAATTTCATTCCCTATAAATACTACTATAATTCAATTTATTTCTTCACAATTCAATCCAACTTCTTCTACTACTCTACTTATCTTGCAATCTTACAATCTTACAATCTTACAATATCAATAATAATCATATTATTTAAATTTTCTTATTATTAGAATACATAAATATAAAAGTCTTATACAATAATTCAATATAATTAGTTAATTACTTATTTGGCTTTGCAATTTCGGGTTTATATTAATCAAGTTGTTAAATCGGGTTCAAGCAAGACTTCAATTGTTCATCATGAATTCCGAATTCCGAATTTCAAATTCCGGAAGCTTTGTTTGCATTTTCTAACTCTACTTTTTATTATATTGTTTTTATACTTATTTTTATTAATTTAGTTAATTAATTGTATGACATTTAAAAAATTGTCTTTTAA
Organism: Heliosperma pusillum; assembly: GCA_022085475.1. Classification (NCBI taxonomy): domain Eukaryota; kingdom Viridiplantae; phylum Streptophyta; class Magnoliopsida; order Caryophyllales; family Caryophyllaceae; genus Heliosperma; species Heliosperma pusillum. Next base: position 4,837 of record JAIUZE010046577.1, read on the forward strand.
AAAATAAATCGTAATTATGGATTAACAAAACTCACAAAACACATCTAAGAGGTCTCGTCATATAATTAGTGAGTCGGAATCACCAATAAGAAACCCCGAACCACAAATCTCGATTCCCGCACCATTTAACATGAACCAATGGTTGGGTTTCACCCCGTCACAATTAGAAAACATGCAATGGACCGGCCAACCAACTTTTGGTATAGGCCAATCGACCGAACCCCGCTTAATGACCCCGACTAATTTACATACCAATACTATATTTGAAAATCTACCTTTTACCGGACCGACACCGACTACACTTCCGTTAATGCATACTCGACCAACTTTTATTCCCGAGGGGTTTAGACCACAATCACAACATACCTCATCCGGTGATGGGTCATCTACCGAGTCAGTGCCACCTCATATAGAAAGTCAACCCCAAGCGACCGAACAAGCCGTATTAACATGGATGACTGATGAACAAATGCTTGAAATAGAAAAAAAACATAGGGCTAGTCCAGCGTGGCCACATTTTGTCAAATGTGCCGATATTAATAACCCGGTCGTCAAATGTAGACATTGTGATACGATATTTAGTTGCGATAGTAAAAATGGTACCGGTCACTTACTTCGACACTCTAGGAAATGTAAAAGACGCCCTGATCAAGGGCAAAGTTCAATGGACCAATTCGTGACTAAACCCGATTATCAATCACACACTTATAATTATGATGAATGTGCCGAACATTTGACTAGAATGATAATTCAAACTGAAAAACCGTTTGCACTTGCTGAACACCCTGCTTTTAATGATTATGTTAGAAAAAATCAACCTCTCCACAAAGAAACGAGTAGGAGGGTTGTTAGAAATAATGGTATGGTACAATTTTATACGGCACAACACCGCCTTATTTCTGAATTTGAAAAATGTAAATGTAAATTTAGTATAACTGCTGATGGTTGGGATTCTGGCGTCGACCATTCTTATATTTGCATTACTGCTCATTGGTTGGATGACAACTGGTCTTTACAAAAACGGGTTATTGAATTTGCTAAATTAGAACACCCTCATAACGCCGCTAATTATCATGCAATAATAATGAACGGTATTAATGATTATGGACTTGCATCTAAAATTTTAACTTGTACTTTTGATAATGCATCTACCATGACTTCCGTTGCTAATATGTTAAAAACTACTTTAAATGAAGTTCTTTTAGATGGTGATTTGTTGCATGTTAGATGTGCTTGTCATGTTTTAAACTTATGTGTTAAAGATGGACTTAAAGGCATCAAAACTTATCATGAGAAATTTAAAAATATTGTTATGCATTTTAATACAACAAAGTGGAGACGTCAACAATGGCGTGATTTTTGTAAATCAAATGGATATGAATACAGAAAATTTCCCGAGGAAAATAATACTAGGTGGAATTCTATGTACATTATGTTGAATACTATGATACCTTATAAAGAACCCCTTACTGTTCTTTGGAACCGTGCCTTTCCCGATAACATGTTATTTGAAGAGGATTGACAAAAAATAACAATCTATATTGAATTATTAGGTGCTTTTAACAATGCAACTCTCTCTTTCTCGCATGTATATGAACCTACCGCTCCTTATTTTATTGGTAAAATTATTCCTATTGCACAAATTTTTAAAAATTATCGAAGTAACCCTTTGTTTAAATCGTTTCTTCCAAAAATGGAGGAAAAGTGGTGCAAGTATTGGTCCGACATTCCTTATGTTTTTGTTTTTTCTATGATTTTAGACCCGAGGTGGAAATTTGATGAAACAATACAGTTAGTTGGTGCTTATGAGTGCCTATTGGGTTTACCGTTTAACGAAGATTTATATAAAGAAAATGTTAGAAGTGCTTTTTTTTACTGTATATAACCATTATGAGTCTGTTTTTGGTAACTTCACTCGTATTTCTTCTCACTCTAGTTCAGATAATAGCAGCGGTGGTGGTTTTCAAGGAGGGAGCTTAAACGCTCTTAAAGGATTGATGAGTTCATTACAACCGAATCGACAACAAGCTACCCCAACATCCAACTTGGCCGAGTATCAAATGTATATTAGTTACGATTACTTGCGAGGTATTTCAGATGAGGAGGTCAACAACCTTGATCTTTTGCAATGGTGGCGAAATCAAAGAAGATCGCTTCCGGTGATGTCGGCAATAGCAAGGGACGTCTTAAGCATTCAAGTGTCTTCCGTTGCCTCCGAAAGTTGTTTTAGCGGGGCAAATAGAATATTGGATGACAAACGAACTCGTCTAAGATCCGATACACTTAAAATGTTAGTGTGTTATAAGGATTGGATGGATGCCGAGAAACGAAGGCAAAATGAAGTCGACCATGAAAGCGAAATTGATTCCGACCAAACAAGCACCGAGTCAAATGCATAGTTGATTAGTTGCATGTTATATTTAATACTCTTGTAATTTGTTTTTTTTTTTCTTATTTCTATTTAACATTAGATGTTTTTTTAAAGACTAATCATTGTTTCATCGTTTTATAATAAAAGATTGAGATACTAATTTTAACGATTGTCTCATCTAAATTTATAATTAAGTACATTAATATTTAGTTGAATGCACATTATTAGTTATGTAACTAATAAATTATATATTAAAATCATTATTAATATTTATTATTCATAATTACTTATTTAAAAAATAAACTTAAAAAAAAAAGGTACATGGGCCGGCCCGGGTCAGGCAAGATCGAGCCCACGGGCCAGGCACGGCACGGGCCCGATTTTCCCGGGCCAATGACCGGGCTGCGGCGGCGGGTAGAGGTGGTCGGGCCGGCACGGCACGGCCCAGTGGACCGACGGACCGGGCCAAAATTTGGGGCTGGCACGACGGGCCGGGGCGCGGGCCAGCACGGCACGGCCCACCGCCTACTCTAATCAATCCCCTTGCAAAGAACAAATTAAAGAATGAAGGATGACGTGTGTTTGAACCTTAAAATCATGCTTCATGAATACAAATCATGATAAAACATTTCAACATCAAAAATGAAATTGAAAAGGAAATGGAAATGGGGAAAAGTAGGCGACTAGAAAGGGAATCTAAAGATGAGATTCTTGTGCTTCTTGGAACAAAAAGGCGAGACGTGCAACCTTGAAAGGTGGGACCTACATACTAGCGTGGCAGCCAACAAGAAATCAAATAAAATAGAGTATCCGATTATTATATTATTATTAAAATCAAATCAAAACAAAATACTCCGTGATTTCAAGCCTTAAATAACGCGACACGTGTCCCTTAAATTTCTGTCTTCTCTTCCTTTGGGTTCTGTTGTATACCAAGACACCTCCAGAAATCTCCTCTCCCTATTTCCCGCCAACACCGTTCTCCCTCTCATCCCCTTTTTCTCACCTTCCCTTATTTTTTTTATTATTATTATAATTATTATTGTTATTATTCCTTTCATTTTTTTTAATCGGAATAAGCTGTGTTTATGGAGGAGGCGACATTATATTGTTTTTCGTCATCATTTTGTTGATTAATCCACATTTTATTTACTTGCTGGTGAGTTTATTCTTTTATTCTCTTTTTTAATTGTTTTTTTATTTTAGTTTTGCACATTTTTTATTGCTGGATTACGAGGTTGATTAAATAAACTATAAATTATTTAGTGTGATTGATTACCAGTGTCCAGTAATCCCTATTTTTGCTTCCGTAATTACGACACTATGCTCGTATGTTGTTCCGTAATATTACCGTATATTTTTGCAAAATGTGACCACTTTTAGGTTAATACTTAATAGTGACAACTTTGAAACAAATCGTCATTTTTTAGCCGTAAAAGGTGGTCACTAATTATCAAGAATTGGTAACTTTTATTGGTCGTACGTAAGACCCCGTCGCCAGTTTGGTGTTACTTTGACATTTGAATTGTCTTTTATGATACGATGATCAACCCATTTCTGTTTCGACTTTTAATTAACAGCTCTATGATAATTTATCACAAATTCTAATGCATCACAGGCTTGTGATGGAGAAATGCGACCATTTTACGATAAAACATAACCATTATCTGATAAATACAGAGTAATAATTTGTTGATGGTTACTTTTTATCGTAAAATAGTCATATCCTTCATCACTTTTTGTGACCCATTACAAGAGAGACCGGTTGATAATTTATACTCCTCATATACCTTTATCACAAAGAGAGACAAGCTGATAATTTAGAGGCTTAGTGGTTAAGATGGACAATAGGTCCAAGTAGGCCCGAGCATGGATCGGATATCCGATTCGAAAAATTAAATTTTTACTATCCGATATCCGATCCGAAACCCTTTGGATATCCGATTTTAATATCCGAAAAAATCGGATCGGATATCCAAATATCCGATATCTATCCGATTTCACAAGACAATTTTTTCACTATGTCTACTTATCTCATAAGTTGTCTGGTTCTTTATCAAAATTATTTTTAAAAATTTACCTGCTACAAATAATAATTTTACATCTCAATTCTATCCGTAAATCGAACTATATTAACTCCTCGATTTAGTAAAATTAGAATAAACCCAGATCTGTCAAGTGTCAAGACAACATTATTGAAAATTAGACTACCCCTTTGTCCATTCTCGTCGAATCACCATTTCCGCCTCTGAAATCAGGGAAAAAAAGAACAAATGGAGCTGAAATAAAGCTTAGAATATAAGAGCTAATGAATGTAGGAGATACGTCATGATCAGCATAAATTATGCATGTTGATTAGAGATATTTGTGTAGAAAAAACAAGAAGATGAGATTAGTGGGGTTGGCCATTAGTAAGGAGGATGAAGCTTTATTTAGAATTTAAAGAATAAAGATGGAGGTGAATGTTTTATTTTGAGTGACGAAGTGAGAGTAAGAGAGTAGGAGAGTAGGAGAGTTGCATATGGCTGCTCAAATTTAGGGTTAATGAAATGTGTGGGGTATATGTAAGGTAAAGTATGTTATGTTATGGGCCAATGTACTTAAGCAAGTGAATTTGTGGTTTTGAAGGCCCAAAAGTAATGGGTAATTTTCAACTTTTCTTGGAAAAAGATGAAATAAGTAAGTTTCGGATCGGATTCGGATATCCGAATTTTTTTAAAATGGTATCCGTGATCTGATCCGTATCCGAAAGTTTCGGATCGGATATCCGATCCAAATGACATTTTCGGATCGGGTATCCATTTTTTCGGATCGGATACGGATCGGATATCGGATCAGTTCGGATAATCAGATTTTTTGCTCTAACCCTAGGTCCAAGTTCAATTCTCTCCTCTGCTAATATTGGAATGCTCTTGTCTTGTGGCTCATTTGAAAACCAAAAGAATTTGATTACGCAGATCTAGCAGTAACTCCTAACTAGGGATTTTGATCACCTTTAGCGTTGGAGAGTTCACATTTTTGTTTTGGCGGATATAGAAATGCGATAATAAATTCGGGACGGAATAAGTAATGTGGATGATATAAATGGAATAGAAGTACTACTATTTTACATAGTTGGATACTCTCCGGGAGGGTCCAGTACCTCTTTTAATTCAGAGGGAAAGGTAAAGGAGTGATTACACCATCCCTTTATTCTCTTCCTCCTTTGTTAAATAGAGTACTGGACCATCCAGTTACTGATCGAGAGGATCCAGACTCCTATTTTACATGTTGAGGGTGGTGGTTAAGTGGGTTAATTCAACCCGAAGATAGAACGAGTCATTCTTTTAAGAAATGTAGTAGCGGAGGGGAGGCACAGCATTTTCGCATTAGAAGGTAATTAGGTGGGAAGTCATGAGGGGGAATACTCATAACGTGGGTTCAAACCCGTCACCATCATATTCACCCTTGTAACTTCCTTTGCACCAAAAACATATTGCAAGGTAATAATATCATAAATTATAATCTGGTCGTTCGAGAAGATAATACTTGAAAAATGTCATTCACCACTCACTTTTGGAATTGGATTGCGTTAAAAGACTTGGATGCATTGCTGAGAGACCAGTGTTCGATCCTTCGTGGCCTCTTTTTTCTTTTCTTTTTTTTTCAAATTATTGGTATAGAGTTAGATATATTGAATTCAATGGATAAAAATTACGAGGTTAGTACAATTTGAACCACTCCCATTTCTATGAAAGGTTAATAATATACCAATTTGACAACTTCTCTTGTATAATGAGAGTTAAAATTTCTTTAAATCACATATCAAAGGTTCACAAATTTTCCGCCGTGCCTTTTTATCTAAGAAAAAATGTCCTTTAAATATATTCTTTCAAAGTTTGCACGGTAATATAAAAATTTTCCACCATGCGTTCAATCAGGAAAAAAAAATTTGTGCCCCCTTAACAAAGATCCTGTGTCCGCCACTGATCCCTCTCTAATTATATTATATCCTTATAAAAAACTCTTAATCATACATCAAATTTCGCTTATTTGATAATAATTGCATGAAGGATCAAGTAGTTTTAGTGGTTTAATCGTTGTTATGTCCAGTAAGTAAACAATATTGTTGGTATGCTTCTTATTATTTAACGTTTTTTAAGTTTAATCACAATTTCATTTTTCATTTTCATTTTTCTTTGTTATTTCCTGAATTTTTGGTATTATTAAACAAATAAAAAGTCTTTTGATGTTATATTTGCTTCTCAAAATTTATAAGTTGACTTTATATTTTTAAATTCAGTAAACTTAATTTGGGTTCTTTTCTAGAATTAATTTTGATATGTTTTTCAAAATTCTATATATTACATTTTTCATAAAAGAGAACTATTAATCTTATAAAGTTGGATTAATGGTGAAGATCTTAATGCAATGAATTGATGGAAATCTTGATCAGTGTTGAAGTTTTTGATTAAAAAAAGTATTATAGTTATTTGTTAAAAAATTACTAATTATTTGCTTTTGTTGTTGTTGTTGTTGTCCAATTATGAGTTTAGCAGACTAATAATTTTGTATTTGTACGATTGGACAATTCATTGTATCAATTTAGAGAAGTATCAAATCAAATTGTTTGTAATTAATACTCTAGCTTTAAACAACGTGGGGGCTTGAATTCAGGAAAAAACATTGCCTCTGAATTGTTGACTTTCAACTACATAGCGACACATCAGCTCTATGGTTGTTCCTATAATATATAGGATCTCGCTCAAGGACATTAAAAAAGGTAAACAAATGATTGGGATGAAAGGAGTACTTTTTATCGTAAAATAGTTACATCCTTCGTCACTATTTGTGACCCATTACAAGAGAGACCAGTTGTTATGGTTGTTGTGTAACTTGCATTTATTCTAATGTGTGTAAGATGAAATGGCCTTGTAACTTCGGGAAGCATGAGTAACTACGTCCTTTGGCATTGTTTTGTTGCTAAAACCTGTGGAAAAAAATGTGTATGATCTTGCAATGTTTGGGATAGCTCGCTTTCGTACTTGCATAACTTTGTTCATTCAATTTGGTACTGATGAATTCGTTTAAATGGTGTGTAGCCTTATTTGATGGACAAGAAGTATCATCGGAGTTCTGATGTAATGAGGGGGACACCACCTGGGATTTCTCTTATAAGAAAATTCAGAGGCAAAGATTGGAGTTTCTCTTCATATAGATATGCAGTTTTGATAATTACGTTTATTGCGTATACTTGTTATCATGCTTCTAGAAAACCAAGTAGCATTGTGAAGAGTGTTCTGCATCCACAGCCAGATCACGAAGCAGTGACCAAGCCTTGGCCTCTTGGTAATGTTTTTGTCAGGCAAGAACTAATGGGCAGTGGTGTAAACATTCAGACAGAGAAGGGCTGGGCGCCTTTTGATAAAAAAGACGGGACTTCGAGATTGGGTGAGATTGATGTTGCATTTCTTGCATGCTATTCTATGGGCATGTATGTTGCTGGACACTTAGGTGATAGTCTTGATCTCAGGCTGTTCTTGACTACTGGCATGCTTGGTAGTGGCATATTTGTCGCCCTTTTTGGCATGGGTTACTTTTGGAACATTCATGCATTTTGGTTTTATCTGTTGATGCAAATGATAGCGGGATTATTTCAAGCTACTGGCTGGCCTTCCGTGGTTGCTGTAATTGGTAATTGGTTTGGTAAAAGAAAAAGGGGCTTGATCATGGGTATCTGGAATGCTCACACATCAGTAGGGAATATTACGGGATCTCTTCTCGCTGCAAGCGTTTTGGAATATGGATGGGGTTGGTCTTTCATAGCTCCAGGGGCGTTTATCTTTCTAGGGGGGATTCTGGTTTACTTGTTCTTGGCTGCCTATCCTGAGGATCTGGGTTTTCCGTATCCTGACTGTGTAGGTAACAATCAAGGGACAGGACCGAGTGATCTAGAAGCACGGACCCAAAAACTAGAACCAATTGAATCTCAAACAGATGCAGCTCGTCAAGTGTCATCAACAACCAGGAGGAGTGTCGGACTCTTTGAAGCTTGTTTAATACCGGGAGTAATACCATTTGCATTGTGTCTTTTCTTTGCCAAGCTTGTGGCCTACACTTTCCTCTATTGGCTACCGTTTTACCTTAGTCAGACAGGTTGGTTGTACTGTACCAATCCCTCAGCTTAAATTCAGTGTAGCTTGCTTTATTTTTTTTATTTTTTTTATTATTATTTATTTATTAAATTATATGCTTAGTTTGTTATGGTATTTTCATAATCATGTTGTTTCTATCCCCTTTCCAAAGTTCCGAAGCCTTGTTCACTCTCAGTGTCTCACTATTGATGTTCAACCAAGGTCAGGAACAACATTAACATTATCTTGCCTTGTAAACCTTAGTTAATATACTCCTTGTCCTCCTTTTCAAATGTAAGTGTGAATCGATGGCAATTTTTAGCAGTCTTCACTGAAACTGGTGTATTAGTATACTGCATTAGCTAGCTTTCCAGTATGTGTCGACCTTCATTTGTAAATTTCATACTGTTGACTGTCGTTAACAAGTTCATTTGTTTCTGTTTTGAAATAGGCAACTAGAATAATTTAGTATGGTGAGCAAGGAAGTGTACAACAAAGTTGAAAGGTCTTTTAAAAAAATTATTGAAAGGGTCAGTTCGGAAAGAGTTTCAGGCTGACATGCCATCCTAATTCTTTCGTTATTTTTAATTCCTAGTATTTAACTGTCGACAGTGTCTTGGGAAAACTAGGCTTGCCAAGTGTCCATTTGGTTTGAAGATAAGGCAAAGATTTTGCTTTTAGCTTCTGCTAATGATACCCTTGCCAGCTAAGCGCTGCACCATTCTTACTTACTTCTCCATCTTCCAAGAGATTGTTTTTTTATTTGATTTGTGAGATCAAGTTTTATATTGATGGTAATGAAGTCTGAATAGTTGCCGTAGGGCAGATTTCGCTTGGCTGCATCATTTAATATTAACTTGAGCATGAAACAAGCGTCTGTAATTTTTTACCTTTTAAGGTTTAAATGATCAGAAATGTACTTGTTTTACATTCCTGACCATTCAACTTTTTAGCTACATATTTATTCTTTTGTGAGGAATATCTAATAAAATATAAAGAACTAGTTGAATAAGAGCGAGTGATTATTAATCAACAGTTTATCTGAAATGACTTTTCTCTTGTGAGCTGAAGTTAATTACTATTTGTTGATTTGATTTGCAGCAATTGGTGGAGAGTACGTATCTGTGAAGTCCGCTGGGAATTTGTCAACTCTCTTTGATGTAGGTGGCATTGTGGGTGGCATATTAGCTGGTCACCTCTCTGATAAGCTCAATGCCAGAGCAATTACTGCAGCTACATTCATGTTTTTTGCGATCCCGTCAATGCTCCTATATCGGTTTTATGGGGGTGTTTCCATGACCATGAACATTGTCCTTATGATGGTGGTTGGTTTGTTTGTCAATGGACCATATGCACTAATAACAACTGCAGTTTCTGCTGATCTCGGAACTCATAGCTCTTTAAAGGGGGATTCCCGAGCTCTGGCGACTGTGACTGCTATCATTGATGGTACAGGGTCAGTAGGCGCAGCACTAGGTCCTTTGCTCACTGGGTTTCTTTCAACGAAGGGATGGGATCAGGTCTTTGTGATGCTAATGATTGGTGCTCTAATAGCGGGCCTTCTATTATCACGACTTATAGTAACGGAAATTTCAGATATGCTTAAGAGGAAGAAATCCATTAATTCGCAACACCTGGAAGGTAAAAGTCCTTCGATTTGCTATTATGAGTTGTGTTTATATGATTTGAGTATCATGTCTCTATCCAATTTCTTGGGAGTTTGTAGTAAAATGGATAAGAAATAAGTGTCTTGCTGTATAGAGAATTAGAAGATTAAAAGATCGATTGCTGGCATTAAACGTGAGCAAGTAATGAAAGTGACTGAGATTGGCGTGTGCCTGCTTGGTAGGGTTGTAGGCCTGTAGCGCACGCGGCTATCTAATGTATTTGGACCGCCCTCTTTTAAATCGTCTAGTGTCTAGTGGAGGTCTCATGGTACCAAATTATATTCTCTAAATAGGTAAAGGTTTTTTAGCATGAGCAGAAGAGTTTTGATCCCTTATATGAGTTAGTTCAATGGCCTTGATACACGAACACAATAAGCTTCTCAACAGTCCATTGGCTGGCAGTGGGCAGTCCCGCTTGCGGAGGGCGTCCGCCTCCTCTTCGGACGAGCCTTGTCTGTAACCATATGGACAGATCTTTTCGTTTGTCCGTTGATCTCTACTGAGATAGTCTCGGAATAGTGCCATTTGAAATCGGTCCGTTTAAGTTTAAAAAAAAAGGCATGTTTACCCACTGACTCCTTAAAAACCTTTCTTAATGTCAGAACGCGTTAACTACCCATTATATGAGCTGTGTCTCATCATAAATTGCTCTACTTGAGTGGTTAATCTTATGCTAACAACTCTTTTTGTGAAGGATAATTCCTGATTGTCTCTATGCCTCATTTTGCAGGTTCTGAATCTCAACCTCTTCTACGTAACCAGAGATGAAGTTGGAGTCAGAAGAGATACCCGGTTTTATGGAAACTGGGTTGGTTTGGGTTGGCCAGGCAATCAAATCATAGAGTTTTTTTTTTCGTGACTGGTATTCCGTGGCCCCTTTTTTTGTTGTATGAGTATTTGGTTTGCAGGGTTAGACCATGTTCTTGGTTCTATTCGATCACGTGTAAGTGGCGCCGTATGTCGTTGGTTGTTGCATGTCGTAAATGAGCAATTTCGTATTTGTAAGTTCCAGGAATGAGAGGCTCCCTTAAAAGCAGGAGGATCACGGTCACGTGCGTCAAACAAGGGCTCAAGATACTAGAGACATAGCCTTGTTAGTGTCAACCCTGCATTACAACCAAAAGACGATTGTATACTACATAGTTGCGGTAGATTTGTTGATTAAATAAACATGTATATTGGTCCTTAGTTCTTTTTCCTGTAGGCTTTTATTTTTCTTTTCACTCGAGAAAATAAAAACTCGCGATTTGTGGAGGTAAATTTGCATTGCTTTCTAGCATGCGGAATCATATACGTAATTTTGCTCTTTGTTAGAGGTTCTTTTGGTCTTGTGAACGTAACGGCGTACATTATACCTGACGTTTTTTGCAACTCCACTGTATTAGTAATTTGAGTATCAATGGAATTGCCCGATTTAACGCAAGGGTCGCTAATGCTTTGTGCTTCAAATTTCGTGTTTCGTATGCACTCAAGAGTTTTGAACTAAATGTGTGCCTATATACGCGAACACTTGTAGATATACATAAGCACGAAGTGCATATACATGAGCTTGAGCTATCCTATTCTTCGCTCTCTTGTAATAGACTTCATCATAGCTAGCGTTTTTTTTTAGTAATGAGGGAACCCGCAGGCCGCAACCGTTATCTTTGGTGGGCACTAGGTAACCCTTGGGTATATAGGATAGCCTGCAAATCACACATAACAAGTAAGTCACCCGATAGCGACAGACTCGAAGTTTATTAAGCATAGTCTGAGGCCATCAACACTCCATTAGATTGCTCTGGGGAGGAGTTGAGCTAGGATCATGCGTTATACACGCACTCATGTCGTGGTGTGTACATTAGCTTGAGCTTATGCTTAATCTCAACTTTTCATTTCAAGCACATGTCTATCTTGATATTCTTACCTGACCTATTCATGCAAATGAGCACTCTAAATTTTCTTTCTGATGCATTTATATTATACGATTGAAACAAATTTTGGACGATAATAATGATCCATGCGTACTTGCGTAACAGTGTATGTAAAACAAGTTTTGCGACTCGATCTAGTTACAATCTTCAATATTATGGGCCATTCTAACAGATTCTATGTCACAACTCACAACACACATTAAATAGATGAACATTTAGAGCATCCACAATAGAGAGGATGTTTTCATCCTCTTATTTTCCTTCTCTTATTTTCTTTCTTTCCTTCTATATATTTGACACCTCATTTTCTTTTTATCTATTTTATTTTCCACTATTTACATCTTCTTCCTCTATTTTTCTCCTTCTATTTTTCTCCTTTTTATCTATTAGAGAGGAAGTTTTTCTCTTCCTCTTAAATTAAACATTACACTATAACAATCAATTTAAAGAAAAAATATAAGAAATTATATATTATGGATTGGTTGAATGGCACAAGGGCCTATGCACACCTTCCTCTAAAAGTAGAGGAAGTACTCTTTGTCTTCCTTCTAAGAGGACACTCATATGTCCCACAATAGAGAAGACATCCTCTTATAGAAGAGAGAGTGTTAAGAGGAGGGTCAATCCTCTCTATTGTGGATGCTCTTAGTCTTAGTATTCTGAGTTCACTACGGGATTTCATATGTCATTGACTTCTACATATTGCATTAAATACATTATTTTGGGTCCAAACTATCCCTTTCGCCTAATAAAAATGCATATTAGAGAAAAGAAGTGCTTCACATGAAGTTTCTAACATATATCCCACTCCTTTATATTCTTTCCCTATTAGTATTACGTATGACATGAACTACTTCTCCCTTGAATAAACCCTATATAAACCAACCTCCATTCTCATTTCTATCAAAAACAAAAACAACAAATAAACAATATTACATTTCATTCAATAACTACACATTTACATACACACTCTTCTAATCCTTCATTGCCCATCTCTTATTCTTAGGGTGTGTGACATTTTATTAATTCATTCATTCATGGCTTTCTCACGTACCACCCTCGCACTTGCCCTCGTCCTCGTCCTTGTGGGTTCCGCCATTGCTCAAGGACCTTCTACGGCCCCTACACCGGCTTTTGCCCCACTTGCCACACCAACACCCGGTCCTATAGCTCCAGGCCCTGTGGTAACTCCAGTGTCACCACCATTGGCGGACACGCCTATGACGGCCCCACCAACCCACGGCCCAACCGCCGGTTCGCCTCTAGAGGCGCTTGTGGACGGTCCCACCTCCGGCTTTGCACCGGACCTCGCCCCAGCTGCCCAAAAGTCGAGTGCATTTATTCTTGGAAGAAATTGGGTTGTCTTAGGCCTTCTAGGGGGAGTTGCTGTCCTCTTTGCCTAAGTACTATCTACGAGCCATGCATATTATTGCAACATTTTTTTCCTTTTTGTTGATGTGGTGTTATTTGTTCCCATGATTATCAAGTATTATTTGTATGTTTAATTTTTTGTTCTTCCTTGCTTTCGGGAGAGAAGACTTCTTGACTAGTTTTGGTGTCCGGATTTGACCGGAATACATCTATTTATCATTTAAATTTATTTTATTTAAAATATATTGCATTAGACTTGTCTAACTCATATATTTACCATTTATAATATACTCTTCTATGATATACTTCTAATTTATGTCTATCTAAAATTTATCAACAAATTATGAGATACATTTAGTAATTTGGCTCTTATATTATTACTTTTACGACATCTCGTGTAAATACTATTACGTTCACTATTGTTTCTTCGACTACTCCCGCTATTTTTGCAGTTAAATATGATATTACCCTTAATTTATCAAGTTTATATTTAAATAAACTAAAATATTTCCTTAAATCGATTGGTTAGCTGATAGTTCATATTTTCTCCCGTTGTTACTATACAATTACTACTATTATTTTCACAACATTGACTTATTTTACTAATTACAACTGTTAATTTCATTAATCTCACCATCATTACTGTTAATGTAGATACCTGGTATTTGCGGACTCTCGAAAAACATCTGATGATGATCGGACTATAACATGCTGACGAGCTTATTTTACTGTGTCGTTAATTCCACAAATTAGCTAAATCAAATAACAATTTATAAAGCCAAATCTAGACTCAAACCAACCTAAGTAAAGGGTAGTAAGGGTAAGACAAGGATCGAACCCAAGGGAAGGCGATGAATGCTAAAAATCTAATCTAGACTCTTGCTAAAAACCGATTAAACAAATTAATTAATCTAACCACAAATTAAAACACTAATTGAAACAAAGACTTGAATTACTTACAAACTATGATATTCACAATGGTAAACATGTAGATAACAAATAGGAAGAGAGTTTTTCATGAGAAAAGATTATCAAGCCTAAAAATTACTAACAACAACTAAATACTCAAAGATTCAAATATGGAGAAATAACTTAGTGCAATTATCCCAAGTTCCCCCACAATTAACAAAGTAAAGACCTTTCTTTCCTTCCTTTCTCTAATTATCTATTACAAACTTCTAAAAACTAGCCACCAATGAATTAAACCATCCATAAATGACTCAATACAACTAAACCCATACTTATTAAAACATAAGCATAAATAAAGATGCAAGCTTTAAGCACAAAACCAAAGAAGCATGCTAGAATTATGTAATAAAACATTAAACCATGTCCTAAATACACAATAATCCAAATTCCACTCAAAAGATTCCAACTTTTAAACCAAAGTTACAATCTTTCAAGTTGCTTCAACAAATATCAAGACAAATCAACCAAATTCATCAAGACAAAGCAATTTAATCAAACAAACAATTACTAAGAAGGTTAGTCTTAACAACAATTCATTCAATAATGAAATTCAAACATAGGAAAATGGAATTCAATAGAGAAGAAAGGATTAAAAGGTCTTACAATGCAAAAAGGGAAGAACTTGTTCAAATTACACTAAGCAAAAGAAGATTAGCTACCCATAGTCTTCATAACACAACCAATTTCTAAACAAAAACCCATTACAAGAGCCAAAGTTTTAAGAACAAAAAGAGAGAATTCTAAGGAAAATATGATGTTGTATGTTGAATGCTTGATGCCCTTGTCTCTCTTCAGAAATCTTCTTTTATACCCTTGGTCCGCAAACCTAGGGGCCTTGAAAGATGGGCTTCCAAAAGACAAGACGAGAAAATGAGAAAAACCCGTGCTGAGAGATGACGCAGGCTGCGTCCTACGACGCAGGCTGCGTCGTGCTGACGCAGGCTGCGTCCTACGACGCAGGCTGCGTCGAGCACTGCCCAACTTTTGCCTTGTTTTTCCTTCTTGACTTTCGTTGACCCCATGGATATTGACCCCGCCTTGACTTCCATTGACCCATTGGGCTTGGTCTTCAAACCTTGATGATTCCTTGCTAACCCACTTCAAGTTCCGGGTTTTTGGGTCTCGGGTTTTCGGGTTTGACTTTTATTGACTTTCGGGATTTGACTCTCCAAATTGACTTAAAATACTAAATACTAACAATATTACAAAAACTAAAATTAACATAAAACATAGCTAATGACCCGTAAAAAGTAGAACGAAAGACTCTAAAAATTACTACTAGACACGACAATATTTGACGTTGTCAAACACCCCCACACTTGGACTTTTACTCGTCCCGAGTAAAACTCGAGATTAGCACAAATGACACGAGTCCAACAAAGTGTGTGTGTAGGTATTGACCTCTCTTCCCTCACTACACCCTTCTTATACTCCCTCTTAAACAATCCACCCATGACAAAAACAAAATAAAAAGACTCAATTCTTGTGACACTCTTCTCTCACTCCCCCTCCTTATATCATCCCTCAAGACTAAAAACACGACATGCCACCTACTTCGACTCAAATCAACTCCTCCCTCCTTATAGCTCCCAATAAAGTAGTATGACCATCTTTGCCTTATCCCAAGGCATAGCGAGATGGTCTTTCTCAACAACCTCCATACAAATCCACTCCTTATATCACCCCCTTATTACTCCACTAATGCAAATCATGGTTACTTGGTTGGCCCCAAACTTCACAATTTGCACAACCAAGCGACCACCAAAACAATCCACTAATTTGAAACAAAGTTTTGTGACTCAAAAATAAAAATAAATGGGATCCTAAGATAGCCTCCTTCCAAATTTCCTCCTTATCACTCCCTTCTTATTCCTCCAAAAATTCTCATCATAGGAAGAATTATGCTCAATTTTTTTCATTTTTTTCATTTTTTCATTTTTTTTTTTTTTCATTTTTTTCTTGAAAATCCCTCATTTTGCCTAAGGTGCCCTTTCGGGTTTTCACCTTAGCTTTTCCTTTCCTCTCATTGGTGGCTCGCAACTCGATTCTTCATTTTGCCCGGAATGCCCTTTCGGGTTTTCATTCCGTCCTCGGCTACCTTCCCAAATCTTGCCTAGGTGCCCACCCTTGTGGGTTTTCACCTAGCCGGGATTTTCAATTTTTTTTCTTTTCTTTTTCTTCTCTTTTTTTTTTTCTTTCTTTCTTTTCAAAATGAAAAGCAAACACAATACAAGGCATCAAAACAAAACTAACTATGTACAATCTTCTCCCCCACACTTAGAATACACAATGTCCTCATTGTAGGAGAGAAGAAAAAATGTTACCTCATCAATTATCAAAATGAGAAGAACCCGAGGCACCTCCTCGGTTTCTCCTCCTTTCCCTTGCTTCTCTAATCCTTCTTCTTCTCTCCATGCCTTCATCAAGGACTTCTTGAGTGTATGGAGTTGGGTAGTCCGGGTTTTGTTGCATGGACATCCCAAAGAGAGAGCTAGCTAAGCCATAGACGTCCTCTTGTGCCACCGCATCCTCATAGGAGTCTTGAAGATAGGTGTGGTGGCGCTCATTTTGAACGTTAAAGTGACTCGTAGCTTGCTCCGTCCAAGCATTTTGGGTGGCCCACATTTTATTTTGTTCCCGCCATCTTTTATCTTGTTGCTCTCTCCATAGGCGGGCTTCCTCTTGCCCGTCTAGCATCCTCCTCCATTCCTCACTTTGAGCCCTCTCGGCCTCCGCTCTCCATCTCATCCAAAGTCTCAAGCCTACCTCCTTGAAGTTGTTGCCAAGTGTTTGAGGCATCCACCCTCCCACTAATGTGCGCCAAGACGTCATTGGTGCTAGCAAAATAGTTAGCCATTTGTTGTTGCCATGGCTCCACGGGTGTGCTAGAACGACCCTCCGCATCAAACATGGGGGTGTCGGTATCATGTTGGCTTTGGAATGGTGATTGGAAATGGAATGGTGGTGGTTATTGTTGTTGTTGTTGTTGTTGTTGTTGTTGTTGTTGTTGTTGTTGTTTGTTGTTCAAAATTTGTGGTTTGGGAAGGTCCTTGCTCAATTGCAAGGATCTCGATCTCCTCTCTCAAATGCTCACTTCCCTCACCACCCTCTCTCCTTACCCTCCTTCTTTGCCTCAAAGGCACTTCCTCTACCTCCTCCTCCTCCGCACTACTTACCCCCAAACTTTCCTCCCTAGGACAAATAAAATCCCATGCCGCGGGTCCTCTAGGTAAAGGGTTGTTTTGAGGTCTAGGCAACTTCATGTAACTTAGCCCGTCACTTCCCAACCAAAACCCTTTCAAGGGTTGCTCTTTGCTAGTCTTAAACATATGAACTTCCTCTAGCCCAAGACGGTTGTACCTCGTCAACCCCCTACAAATGTTCACCGCTTGATCATTACCAATGCCCCCCTCATAATGCCTCACCAAGAAAGAAATCACCCCCCCACAATGGATGCTTGCCCTTGCCGATTTTTGCCTATGCTTGATGCAAGCCCTCAAAAACAAATCGGCCCAATCCGGGATCCCTACCCCCTCCGGAAGCATAGTCCACAAACATAGCCGGATATTCTCCGGCACTTTGGTGGGTTCTCCCGCGGAGTTGAAAATGGTAGTAAGGAACCTTGTGATTAGGCGGAGTACAGGGTGCGTGATGGCTGAAAGTTTGGCGTCTTTAGAAGGGCCGTGGTCATCGGCAATGTTATTCCACATCAAATGCATTTTGCCCCTGGGGCACCTAATGTCCTCGGGTTGTTTGGTGATTTTCAGGATTTGACGGATTTCGGAAGTTGGGGCATTATGCCAAGTTTGGTTCAATCGGAATCGGTAGGCTTTCTCCTCACCTTCGGGCACATCCAACTCCGACAAGGTTGCTAGAAACTCGTATGCAAAACTCCTATAGGTGTAATCCCAGGAGTTCGGCTCGAGATAAGCCTCTAGCCCTACTTTAGCTAGCATGTCCCTTGTCAAGCTGAACATGCCTAAGGCATGGAGGGTGGTTGGGCAAAAGAATTTGGTGGCTACAAGAGGGTGAGTGGTTATCTGATCCCAAATTTTCTTATTTTGAGCTGGCAACCTCTCATAGCCCATAAACACCGCTTCTACCTCGGTGTCGGGCTCACTCACCGCGACCCTTTTATTTTTCCCTTTACCAAACAACTTGGAGATCTTTGGTGCCATTTCTGCAAAATTTAACAAACAACACACTACAACAACAAGAAGCAATCACTCGAAAGATTTTTCACTCAAGCAATTCAACAAACACTTGGTGTGCAACAATTTCTACACCTCAAAAAGCTAGTGTTTGTTAAATTTCTTTGCCTTACTCAGAAAACTTTGTCCAATCCTAACTACACAATCAATCAAGGGAAAGGGGGAACTCAACCTAAGACTAATTCTAGCCTAATTCGAGCAAAAACTTGAAGAATAATGAAAAAGTCGAGTATGAAGTTATACCTTTGCTTTTCCACAAGATTCAAGCTCCTTGATGATTAGAATAGGTAGGAATTCGACAAATAGCCTTAAAAACCCAACAAAAGTTCCTAAAAATCGAATTTGAGGAAAACAAAAGCTAGGTTTTCAAACCGGATTTTCGGAGATTGAGGGTGAGTGAGATTGATTTTGGAGTTATTGAAGGTAGAATAATGATTAGGAAGAAGAATTGGATTGATTTTGATGAATGTTTTGGAAGATTTGAGGGAAAAAGATGGATTTTTGAGGGATTGGGGTTGGGTTAGGGTTGTTTTTCGTGAAACTGAAGAAGGAAGATGATGTTTTGTGTTTATGAAGAACACGGGCAAAGGATAGAAAATAAACTGAAATCTGCTCTCGACGCAGGCTGCGTCATACGACGCAGGCTGCTTCCTTCACTGCCGGATGATCCTAGCTTTTGCACTTAGCAAAATTTTTGCTAAGTGCTCCAAACATCTCCATACTTGCATTTTCACTCCAATGGCCCATAATAACCTCCAATATCCAAATTCCATCGATTCTCGAACTTTTTATCCGTGGCACGCATCCCGAGGCGGCCACAAACTCGCAAAACTTCACAAAACCGTTAGTAACTTCAAAAAAATTTGTTTGATGCAATGTCTAACTAACTTAAAACAACTCAAATGTTAAGATTTAACAAAGAAACTTCAAAGAAATATTCACAAGGATAGAGTATGTACATGGTTTGCCGTTTATTTAGAGTCGATGGCTCGACTTAGCTATTTCAAGCTTTTCAACTTTGATAAATGGGGTCTTCAAGCAAGACCTCCTCTTCCCCCTCCCGGGCACATCCTTGGAAGTAGTGCTTGAGACGGTGGCCATTCACTTTGAGGAGCTTTCCATCCCCGGGCCCCTCCACTTCAATAGCTCCATGAGTAAACACTTTCTTGACGGTGTAAGGTCCAAACCATCTTGACCTCAACTTGCCCGGAAAGAGCTTAAACCGGTTTTGGAACACAAGAACTTTATCACCCTCCTTGAAAACTCGACGGTTTATCATCCCATCATGCCATCTTCTTGTTTTCTCTTTGTAGATGGAAGAGTTCTCATAAGCATCTTGGCGAATTTCTTCAAGTTCTTGTAATTGAAGCTTCCGGTGCATACCGCTCTCATCTTGGTTTTGGTTGAAAGATTTGATAGCCCAATAGGCTTTGTGCTCAACCTCCACGGGGAGGTGGCAAGCCTTGCCATAGATGAGACGGAATGGGGACATGCCAATGGGGGTTTTGAAAGCGGTCCTATATGCCCACAATGCATCAACTAGCCTCTTACTCCAATCCTTTCTATCCGGATTCACCGTCTTTTCAAGTATTCCTTTAATTTCACGGTTTGAGAGTTCGGCTTGCCCGTTTGTTTGTGGGTGATAGGCCGTGGAAATTTTATGATTCACCCCATACCTCTTGAGAAGGCCTCCAATCACCTTGTTGCAAAAATGGGTCCCCCTATCACTAATGATAGCCCTTGGAAAGCCAAACCGAGAGAATATGTTCTCTTGAATGAAAATGGCTACTACCTTGGCATCATCGGTGCGGGTAGGAATTGCTTCAACCCATTTTGATACATAGTCCACCGCCAAGAGGATGTACAAATAACCACCGGAATTTGGAAAAGGGCCCATAAAATCAATTCCCCACACATCAAAGATCTCACAATATAGAAGAGGTTGTTGTGGCATCTCATTTCTTTTTGTCAAATTCCCCACCCTTTGACATCGGTCACAAGTTTTTACAAATTTGTGGGCATCTTTGAAAAGGCTTGGCCAAAAGAAACCGCATTCAAGCACTTTTCTAGCGGTTCTTTGTGGCCCAAAATGTCCTCCACAAGCATAGTCATGACAATGATGTAAGATGGAAGGAATCTCACTTTCGGGCACACATCTTCTCACAAGTTGATCTTGGCAAAACTTCCACAAGTAAGGATCATCCCATGTATAGTACTTGGCATCGGATTTGACTTTGCTCTTTTGATGAGAAGAGAAATGGCTTGGAAGCCGCTTTGTCACCAAATAGTTGACCATGGTAGCATACCATGGCTCCTCCACTTGTATAGCATAAAGTGACTCATGAGGGAGACCTCCTTCAACCTCCTCAAGAGGGCATGATGGTCTTCCTTCATGGTTTAGCCGGCTCAAATGATCCGCCACCACATTCTTCACCCCTTTCTTGTCTTTTATTTCCACATCAAACTCACTTAGGAGAAGGATCCACCTCAACAACCTTGGCTTAGCATCTTTCTTTGCCACAAGGTATCTAATGGCGGCATGATCGGTGTAGATGATCACCTTGTGCCCAAGAGATAAGATCGGAATTTTTCTAGAGCATAAATCACACCAAGGAATTCCTTCTCCGTCGTGGAATAGTTCTTTTGAGCATCATTCAAGAGGGTAGAAGCATATTGGATCACATGGGGTCCCTTGTCACTCTTTTGACCCAAAACCACTCCCAATGCATAGTCACTTGCATCGGTCATGATTTCAAATGGAAGATCCCATCGTGGTGCTTGAATAATTGGTGCGGTGACCAATCTCTCCTTCAAGTCATTGAATGCTTTCCTACATTTGTCATCAAAAACAAATTCCGCTTCTTTGTGCAAAAGCTTGCATAAAGGGTTAGCAATCTTGGAAAAATCCTTAATAAATCTCCGGTAGAAACCGGCATGTCCGAGAAAAGACCTAATGTCTCGGGTGTTAGAGGGATAAGGTAAGGTTTTGATAATGTCAACCTTAGCCTTATCCACCTCAACCCCCCTTTCCGACACTACATGTCCTAAAACGATGCCACTAGTCACCATGAAATGACATTTTTCGGAGTTTAAAATGAGATGAGACTCTTGGCATCGCTCTAAGACAAGAGCAAGGTGTTTTAGACATGCATCATAGGAGTCCCCATGGACGGTGAAATCATCCATGAATACTTCTATGATCCTTTCTACATAGTCGGAGAAAATACTCAACATGCACCGTTGAAAAGTTCCCGGTGCATTACACAAACCAAAGGGCATACGCCGATAAGCAAATGTACCAAATGGGCATGTGAATGTGGTCTTGACTTGGTCCTCGGGTGCGATTGGAATTTGAAAATACCCCGAGTAACCGTCAAGGAAACAATAGAAAGCTTTCCCCGCTAATCTTTCTAACATTTGATCAATAAATGGTAGCGGGAAATGGTCTTTCAATGTCACCGCATTCAAGCGGCGGTAGTCAATACACACTCTCCAACCGGTTTGGGGTCGGGTGGAGACCAAGTCTCCTTGTGCATTCTTGACTACCGTCACTCCTCCCTTTTTGGGTACGACTTGAGTTGGGCTAACCCAACGAGAGTCGGAAAAAGGGAAAATGATACCCATTTGCAATAGCTTAATTACCTCTTCTTGCACTACCTCCGCCATGGGTGGATTGAGCCTCCTTTGGGGTTGTCGGACCGGTTTGGCATCCACTTCAAGCCGTATCTTGTGCATGCAAGTCACCGGTCTTATCCCTTTTAGGTCCGCTATGCTCCACCCAAATGTTTCCTTATGCTTTTCAAGTAGTGATACCAACTTGCCTTCTTGGTCCTCGGTGAGTGTGCTTGAAATGATAAGTGGTAGGGTGTTCTTGTCCCCTAGAAAGATGTACTTTAAATGGCTTGGGAGGGTCTTCAACTCGACCTTAGGAGGTTGGATAATGTAAGGGAGGGGCTTGTGGAGTGGAATACTCAAGGCAAACAACTCGGACAAGTTCGCCAGTGCATGACGCAGGCTGCGTTTAGTGACGCAGGCTGCGTCGTACGACGCAGTCTGCGTCGAGCACTGCCTTGCCCTGTTTTCAGCATCTCTATGACGTTGAGCTCCTCATATGTTTCTATGGGCTCTTCCCTCTCCAAGTCTTCAAGACATTCCTGCACATCAACGGCCAACAACAAGCGCAAACCTTCCTCTTCCATGGGGTTAGTTAAAGCTACCTCGAGTGGGTCTCTATCACAAAGTTTATACATTTGATTCACTAATGGCTCAAAAATATCCAAGAATAAACAAGATTGATGGTCACTCGGGTGCCTCATGGAGTCATATATATTGTAAGTTAATCTTTTCCCTTCAAACTCCATAGTCAAGCACCCGTTTGAAACATCGATCTTGGTATTTGAAGTTTTCATAAACGGCCTACCAAGATGGAGAGGGGTGGCACTAGAGCTAGATTCCATATCTAAGACGTAGAAATCCGCCGGAAAGACAAGATTATCGACTTCCACTAGTACATCCTCTACCATGCCCTTGGGGTAAACACTAGACCTATCGGCAAGTTGAATGACTACCCCGGTCTTAGACAACGGTCCTAAGCCTAGGGTCTCATTAATAGATAAAGGCATGACGTTTATAGAAGCCCCAAGGTCTAGCATGGCTCGTTTAAAAATTTTTCCCCCAATAGTGCAAGGGATGGTGAACATGCCCGGGTCTCCACATTTCTTGGGTAAATTTTGTTTGAAAATGGCCGACACATGTTCACTCACCCTAACCTTATGGGTTCCCTTCTTTGGATTTCTCCTAGGTGTACAAAGTTCTTTCAAGAACTTTGCATACCTAGGGACACTATTCAACAGGTTAAGAAGCGGGATGTTTACCTCACATTTCCGGAAAGTCTCATATAAGTCATTCTCCTTGGCATATTTCCTTGTGCTTATCAAAGCACTAGGAAATGGGACTTCCGGTATGTACTCCTCCACTTCATCATCTTCAATAGTGTCTTTTCCCTTCCTTGAAATGTCTCTCTTGGGGTCCTTGCTTGTGGATCCCCCTTTCTCATTCTTCGATATCTCTTCTTGACCAACCACCAATTCTCCTTGGTCTTCAATCTCAATGGTTTCCATCTCTAGATTCTTCATCTTTTCCTTTCCTTTTACAAGGGGGTTTACTTCCAACTCTTTGCCTCCCCTCAAGGTCATGGCACTAGCATTTTCCCTAGGTGGGGGAATGGTTTGAGATGGGAATCTTGTGGAGCTTGAGGCTTGGTATTTTGACAAATTTGAGGCCATTTGGGATAGTTGGGTTTCCAAGTTTTTCACCCTAAGGTTGTTAGCCTCCCTATCCTTCCTTGCTTCCTCTCTATCCCTCCTTGCCTCCTCCCTATCTTTCTCTTGATTGGCAAGGAGTGTTTGCAAGATGTCACTCAAGTTCCCTTGAGAAGAAGAATTCCCTTGAATGGGACCTTGGTTGGGTTGTCTTTGGGATTGAGAATTACTTGGAAAATTTGAGTTGTTGGGTCTTGGGTTGTTGAAATTTCTTTGGGGATTTTGGTTGAAATTAGAGTTTCGGTTTTGGGTTGGATTTTGGGCTCTCAAGTGATTGAATTGACCATTTTCAAAACTCTTTGACTTGTCTCCTCCCCACCCCAAAAGATCACGATTTCCCACTTGGTTATACATCCCTCCACCACTTGGGTTTCTAGCATTGTAATTCCCATACCCCATGGTATTGACACTCTCCATGGTGGCTCCTTGCTCAATCATGATGTAACAAGTATTTGTAGCATGGTCACATCCACAATAAGAACATTCAAGCGGTTCGGGGTGTTGAGAAAATGAACTACCTTTGTTGACAACCAAGTTGGATACCAAGCTTTTGAGTTCACCCATCTCTTGCATGCGTTTGTGATTTTGAGAGGCATGAGAATCTTCCATGGAAGATACATTTCTAGAGCTTCCTCCCCTTTCATTCTTCCTCCCGTAGCTTCTTGTGTTCATAGCCAACTTCTCAATAATGTTGTTGGCCTCGGCCACATTAAGTGTATCAATGCCACCCCCGGTGGCGGCTATAATCATCCGTTGGTCGTTTTGGCATAATCCTTCATTGAAGGCCGTCAATAAATCGTCACCCGACATCCCATGATACGGGCACCTTGCCACGAGGCTTTTGAAGCGCTCCCAATAGTCATAGAGAGTTTCCCCCATGTCTTGCTCAATGGTAGTGATGAGCTTCTTTGAAAGGTTATGCCTTGAATCCGGGTAATATTTCTCAAGAAATTTCTTCTTCAAACCCACCCAAGTATTGACGGAATGGGCCGGAAGACAAAATAACCATTCCTTAGCGGCATCTTGTAAAGAGAACGGAAATGCCCTAAGTTTAAATTGGTCTTCAGTCACTCCTTGAGGGATGGCCCCTTGGCATATCATGTGAAATTCGGCCAAGTGCCTATTGGGATCATTCCCCACCATTCCATGAAATCTAGGCAAATTATGGACAAAGAACCCCTTTAGCTCGAAATTTACATCCCCCATGGGAGAGTATGCGATACACAACGGTTGCTCTTCATAGTTTCTTGCCCGGATCTCACCAATAGTTCTATTATCTTCCATTTCGGGTGGGTAGATGATGTTCAAGGGTGGTGGTCTCCTAGGAGGTGATTCAAACACTTGTTCTTGTGGTTCTTGAAAAATATTGTTCCCAAACTCCTCTTCACTAGGCTCCCCCCCAAAGGGTCTCCTATAGAGGGGATTCGAAAACAACCAATTGGAAATGCTACTTGAGGACGGGTCAATGTCTTGGTCACCAAGTCCTTCTTGTGACCTAGGCATAAACTTTTAAAAACAACTCCACAACACAATTAGTAACTTCAACACCAAGTAACCTACAAACAATACAAAAAGAAATATTTGAAAAACAATCTAAACAAAGTATGACACTAACAAGAGTTTCAACTTGATATTTAGCTATATTGCCTTCCCCGGCAACGGCGCCAAATTTGATAGGCTAAAATACGGTGTCATTAAATCCGCAAATTAGCTAAATCAAATAACAATTTATAAAACCAAATCTAGACTCAAACCAACCTAAATAAAAGGGTAGTAAGGGTAAGAAAATGATCGAACCCAAGGGAAAGCGGTATTAGCTAAAATAATCTAATCTAGACTCTTGCAAAACATCAATTGACAAAATTAATGACTCTAATCACAAATTGAGACACTAATTACTAATTAAGATACTAATCAAAACAAAGACTTAGATTAATTACAAACTATGATATTCACAATGGAAAACATGTAGATAACAAATAAGGAGAAAGTTTTTCATGAGAAATGATTATCAGGTCTAAAATTACTAACAACAACTAAATACTCAAAGATTCAAATATGGAGAAATAACTTAGTGCAATTATCCCAAGTTCCCC